>OX401407.1:9062622-9347622 GCA_947846245.1 Cerastoderma edule | reverse complement strand
ACTGGCTTACTTTCCCCGAAATTGTCAGATTGCTTTGCCGATAAAACGGTGATAGACAAACAAATTAGCCGAAAGAGTTTTCTTTTTTTTTCGGGAGGATATATTCAAATCGAAGGCCTTGAAACATATAAGTGGAAAGATAATGATCGGACTATTACCACCTCCGAAAATCAAAACTTTTTTTCCTGTTTCTCCCTACAACATTGGTACTGAGCAAAACCTTTAACAAAGACCACAATAACAGGAAAGAAAAAATCGGAGAATCTTAAATGGCAATAAAAAAGCATGGCATGATTCCCTTTCGTCATTGGCAGTGAAAAAAGAACTCATTTAATTCAATTCTTAATGTCATTGCAAAAAAGGAATTGGAAAATAAATGACAGCACATGTACGGAACAACCCTTGCTTAAAGGTAATTGCAGTTTTTTTATTTATTGGAAATGAATTTGCTCTTTGCTACCACATTTTCTTCTATCATTTTCATTCAAATGAAAATATCCAAATCGGACGTTCACCGACAGAATATTTTTAATCTACTTTAGATTTGTTTGATAAAAATCACATTGTCATACTTCTGGTATCAGAGATACATAAAAGGTTGTAAGAGACAAATGTTAAGAGTTGAGAATTGTATCTTGATTTCTCACAAAGAAGAAAACATAGAACGATTTCCTATACTTTGCCGTATTGAGATGCTTTCGATTTGCATCATCACACAAGATATTTATGGTTTGTAAACGGTGTTTAATGTTCAATTATTGATTGTTCTGAATGTTTGTCCAATGATATGCGAAAATACATAAACCGTAAATAACCATTGATACAAAAACTATCATGTCAGATAACCGTCAATGGACGAGAAAGAAGTGGAGTGGGGCATGTGTTGATATACTTTGTACCGTTTTGTAACAGATACAGTATACCGGAACGTTTAGTACTAACACTTATAGCAACAAGTTTACTCGGTCTAAATATCAAGAATTTACTAAAGCACAAACTGCTTCTTGGACCACATGGACGTGTTTTAAAAAACAACTTATGCTTAGAACTTGCTTAAGTTTAAAACTGTATTCGCTCTTATTACAATGTTCAGAAAAACAATATTGCAATTTAACACTCCATGTGAAGTGACTCTTCGAGATACGTTCAATGACGTGCTAAATGACAAGTGTGCTTTTGTTAAAGACACTATCCATGCATATCGGTTTCTACTTACGCAAATATTTTCCTTTCGATGGTAAGTGAAAACGCTCATTAGGCCTCTTCAGTGGAAAGAGTCATTCGGATCGAAACGTGCCGTAGTACAAAATAAATACCATCCTATTTTTGGTTCCGATTCTCGAAAGCATACATGTAGAACATTTAAGATGCATTGTTAAACACTGGGAAAGCAATTAGTCAAAACAACAGACGAACACACGCTGTGTCATAACAAGTGCCCCTATACTCTCTACGGGATACGTATTTTTGAAACGTACAACCGCAACCAGAACACTCGCGATCGCCCTTTCTTTGTGGTAATGTTTTATTCCAAAATTGCCTGACTTATATTTCAAAACTGTATATTCTAATAGTTGGCGTTATATGAATGTTCTGTATTCCTTTTTAATTGTTAATTAGCATTTATTCTACAATACTTAGGTTTAAGTAATTTTTCCAGCGCCCCATCTTTCCGAGCCAAAGCTCTTTCATAATTATGAATCATTTTTTCAAAACTGTGTTTGTTACTAGTAGACGTAATTTGAATTTTCTGTATTCCTTGCCTGTTTACCCGCATTATACTACAATACGTCTGTTTAAGTATTTTCTCCAGCGCCCCATCTTTCAGAGCCACAGCTCTTTCATAATTACATAACCAGATTTACGGGTAGGGTGCTATATTCCTCTGTAAAGTCTGTTAGTTTCCAACTAAAATCTCATATAGCTGGTATCAACGCCTTTTCGAATTGAGACAGATTGAGTACCAACGGTACAGGCCTGAAAAAAATCCAAGACTCGCTTGAAAGAGCAACCAGTGCTTTCTTTACGCAAAGACCAATGTTAACCCTTATAGTTCTGGAACCGACGTCATGCTCATGCAAATAGGTTAGATCAAGGCCAGCCGCCAAGTAAATTAGCGGCGGGCATGTGATATAACCTGTTTGCTACTCCGAGTTTCATTTTTCATCAAAATTAAGCAGTTGTTAAGGTTTCGGAAAGCAGACGACACAAAAAAACCTATTTTTAAAATTACCCATCATTCTAAGGGTTAACTGCATCATGGCGATGATGATTTTTTGGAGAAGCTTCAAAACCCTGATGGAGGGGCGTATCTTTACCACATGGTGTATTCAAACACCGAGACTTCCTGGAAACATGCGTTGCGTTTTTCTTCTCGCTTGTATTCCCCCCGTTTGAGTTGATTGATCTATTGTTGTCGGTTTTGTCGGGTTTTCTGTATTACAATATCATCAGCATTTTTTCTTTCGTGTTTCATTACGGGGGGAATTAGTGAAGATTGTCGACTTTGTCGACTTTAGCAGACAAGAGTAAAATATTCCAATGATTGTATACGTTATTCAACTTGTCATCAGAAATTCCCACAATAGACAATTGGTGCGACTTCCTTTCATTACAGTGGAAAAGGTTCATGTGTAAATTGTCGGCTTCAGGAGACAAGGGTCGTAAATTGCGATGATAATATAGTTGATTTTACTTGTCATTTCAAATTCCAACAATATACATTTGGTTCGACTTCTTTTCATTACAGTGGAAAATGGTACATGTATAGATTGCCGGCCTTGGAAGACAAGACGGTAAATTCCAATGTTATGTAGTTTGTTTTACGTGTCATAAGAAAAAATTCAACACTCTGCTTCAGGTGTGACATATTTTAATTGATATAGGATAAAGAGTGATGACTTCAAGAACTTGTTTCCAAAATTGATGTAAGATAAATTAGGTTGAACAAATAAAGATAACGATAATAAGAACCCCGATTTCTTAAATATGGTGTTCGTCTTCTGACAACAAATGTTGGTTCGAGTTATGGTTCAAACTATGGTTAAAATTCGTTACAAGTTTTAGGTAAACACAAGATCAACTCACATACTATCTTTAAGAACATTGTAACATTTTATATTGTTTTACTCTAGATTCAGATCTAGAACATTACAGACAATCCTGTGTGATCAAGTGGTTTTGGTAGCGGTCTTTGAACTCGAAGGCCCCTTGGTTTTGACGGAGTGACCAAAGTTTAGACATTTCTAAGCCAAAGCCTAGTAAAGGTTGAATTCAGAAAAGCCATAATAAAACTGAAGAATTACTGACTCAGCATTACACCACAAATATACAGAATATCTCAGATTTTCTTCAGATTCAGAATATCTTCATTTTATCATTGCCAAGGTTTTCTATCGATTTATCATTCTATCGATAGCTGACGTGTGAATTTATTCAATAATGCATCAATTGATTTATTTCCCTATAATACCATTGCAATTAACAGCTCCCAACGGTCCAATCTCCGATCTATAAGTTTTCAAAATGTGCACTGATTAGATGAATGATTCACGAGTGATGCCTGGCTGCAGTAACAGTGCAATATCGATGGCATTTATTTCCCTATACCCTTGCATAGATTTGTGTTACCGTCACAAACAGAGAGCATCAGTATTCAACTATAAAAATGTATTTTATTAACTTTTGATTACATAATAATGTTCACAAGCCAATGTGACAACAGAAATTAATGATTATGACGAGTAATTTCTCTTTTTTTCGCATTGGTTTCCTTGATATGCATACGTATCATTAATGTAAATATCTATGAAGTACAGGGTTAGTTATGATGTATAGGTGCAGAATGTACCTTGTTGCACTTCTAGACTCATCTATATTAAAGCAGGTTTTATAGACAGACAAAGGAATCCGATATTACAAGGAAAATATTGCCATAGCGCCACAAATTCTTCCTTTATCATAAAACTTTTCATTTCACACACTATTAATTATGCAAATATTCAATGAGCAATGGTGTATGACAAACCCGACTTGTTTGGTGCACTTTCTAGACGAACAGATGGAAACACTTTTTACAAGGATGGGATAGGCTCTAGAGTCGATGTCTTTCTTTATCACATAAACTTTTCATTCCAAATACCATTAATCAATGGAAATATTCAACGAGCAATAGTTTATGACACACCCAACCTGTTTGGTGCACTTCTAGACTCGCGCATAGTAAAACAGACTTTATAGAAAAATAAATGGAAACACCGTTTAGGGTAGCATACCGTCCAATGCAAATATCTTCCTTTGTCATATACGGTTTTTTGGGTTTTTTTTGTAATCCGCTACTACAGACCAATTGTAACTGCACATATAATTAACGTTGAGATTTAAGACATGTTTAAGCTTGCACTTCTGCACTCGTACATAATAAAGTAGGCTTTATAGACCGACAAGTGGAAACGTTGTAAAAAAAGGAAGAGTACATTATATCGCTCATTTCCCACTTCGTCACATAAGCATTTTTAAACTGCTACTACAAAAAGAATCGCCTATTCAAATATCTAATTAACATTGGTTTATGCTGCCTGGTGCAAAACAAAGCAGGATTTTTGGAAAAACATGAGGATTTGATGTTAAATAGATAGCGTATCGTCTAGTGCCAATTACTCCCTTTATCATAAAACTTTTCATAAAAGAATGAATGGTGTTTTAAGGCGCATCGACAGCTAAGGTCATTTAGCCTGTATTATGATGATGTGGATAAATGTATATTAAAGATATTAACAGGTTAAAAATTTGCAATCAATTAATAAAAGTAGATAGAAAATTTGTAAAAAATTAATGATTGTTGATAGATTGTTTGTAATGAATGTGTGATATTAAATAAATAGTGTGTGATGAGAAAACGACATTGAAAACTTTTAATTTCACAAATAATTCATCAATGGAAATATTCTACAAGCAATGGTTTATGACACATCAATGCTGCTCTGTGCACTTCTAGATTCATACATAATAAAGCAGACTTTATAGACGATCAAATGGAAACACTTTTACAAGGGTAGGCTGGTCTTTAGTGCCAATTTCTTCCTTTATCATTGAGTTTTTCATTTCACAAACTATTAATCAATGCAGATATTCAACCACCAATGATTTATGACACATCCAAGCTGATTCGTGCACTTTTAGACCCCTGCATAATAAAGCAGACTTTATAGACGAACAAGTGGAAACACTTTTACAAGGGTAGGGTAGCCTCTAGCGCTCATTTCTACAATTTGTGGGGCAATTAAGACAACCTGAAAGCAATTAATGCGGGGAATAAATCGAGCAGTATAGTCGATTACAAATATCTTATATCGTCTTTGAAATGTTGCTACTCTTGGTACGCGTAAGTCGGGGGCGTTCGGTTTGTTTGTTTCGTTCGCTTGTCTGTTTTGTATGTCTGTTTGTTTGTCTAGTTTGTGTGGTTCGCTTGTTCGCTTGTTTGGTTTATCTGTGGCTTTACACAGTTTTTAATCTTAGTGTTGATACAGTTCATATCACGATGATCAATGAAGCTGTGTGTTCCAATGCACGTGTACTTTCCACTGTCAGAACTCGTATATACTTCATTTCCAAGCCACATTAGTCTGCCTTTAATGTATATGGATGATAATTAGTACACGTTATCTATATTTGTACATCTTAATATGTATTTTGTTGCGGGTAATTCAAAATGAGTCATAACAAAAAAGTGACTCAAGCAAACCTGTTCGTCTGGCTTATTCAGCTATGAACAAGATCTCTTTCCAAGTGTTGTGTGTTTAACAAGCAGTGTTGAAATATTTGCTGGTCCATATGATACGAGATAACACATGTTATATTTCGGAAAACATCCATTAAACCGTCAATAAAACACATAGGCACCTGACTGCAATGTGTTGTTTACACCGTATGGTTCATATGAATGGAATGCGAACTCATTACAACTTTCTGTTTCCTTCCATTGCCTTTATCAAATCCTCCATGTACGTTAATTTGCCCGTCTTCAATCGGAAAAATATATTATAACAAAAATGATAAAAGCCATTCCTGTTATCTGCGGTGGCAAATCCAATTGTGCGTGTTGCCCAGCTTGTTCAAAAGCCTTACGGGACGAGTGAAGTGATACCGAAATTTCCTTAGACAGAGAAGTCTATTTGATATCAATTACGGACAAGTAAATCGAAATCAGATTTTGTAACCATTGAAAATAATGAATCTGTAAGGAATAATTGTGAACATATTGCGATATACGAGAATAAATTTCTAGTGATAGGCTTTCTTAGTTCCTTTGGCACAGTAGTTTCTCTATTACACTGCATCATTTGCGTGAAACCGAGTGAATATAACAGGAAGGGATTTAACCCTTATATTGCCGGAACCGACTTCATGACTTTGCAAACAGGCTAGACCATGGTCAGCCGCCAAGTAAATTGGCGACCGGCCTGTGATCCCACTTGTTTGCTTCTATAAGTAGCTTTCTTCATCGAACTTGAGCAGATATTTTAGTTTTAGAAAGCAGGCGACACAAAAATCTTTTGTTAGAAAATTACCCAGCATTCTAAGGGTAAAAAGTTCGTTTACTGTTTCGTACTCGTGTATCATTTTCGCTGACGACTGGTGGGGGTAGGTATTCCTGGGGATAATAGCTTGGATTGGGCGGAAACAGGGTCTGACAATGTCTCCGTAGGAATATCTTCGATGTTGCCCAGATAAGGGAGTGCGTGCTTAGCCCATTACTGAATAATAACGACATTAAACCACTTTGTTGAAGACGACCCTGGAAAGGATTGCGGGAAACGGAGAAATTGCTCGTAACGAACAATTTCTCCTTTTCCCAAAATGCTTTCTGACCTACCAGAAGATTATCTTTCTATTCTATCACATTTTGAAGTGTCGTCTGCAAACTCTTTCAATTTGGGACAGTCGAAAATTTGGCGTTTGGTAAAGGGTTGATAGTTCGGACGTATAAGGAAGTTATGGTGACACTTAGATGTCATATCTCCTACACGATTTTTTCATATATAAATTGCATATATTTTGGACTGATGGCCGGTGATATGATTAAGTTATAGTATGCTATACTATGTAGTGTTGTTTAATAAACCCGTATAGTGCTAGAACCGACTTCGTGCTTATGCAAACAGGTTAGATACAGTAAATTGGCGGCTAGCTTATGCAAACAGGTTAGATACAGTAAATTGGCGGCTAGCTTATGCAAACAGGTTAGATACAGTAAATTGGCGGCTAGCTTATGCAAACAGGTTGGATACAGTAAATTGGTGGCTAGCTTATGCAAACAGGTTAGATACAGTAAATTGGCGGCTAGCCTGTGATCTTACATGTTTGTTACTCTGGCTATCTTTCCTCATCAAAATTAAGCAGGTATTTAAGGTGTTGGAAAGCAGACGACAAAAATCTACCGAAAATTACCCAGCATTCTAAGGGTTAAAATAGATGCAGACAGGAAGGCACAGTGATTAAGTTCCCATATTTAAGGTTTTGAAAAGCAGCGAAACAATAGAAAATATTTTTTGAGAAATTGACCCAGTTTTTTATGGGTTAAATACGCCTGTAGTGGTCCCTTATGTTCAAGACATACTGTCGCTCATCAATTTTTCTGGAATGTACACATTTCATTCCGACACACAAGAAACTAAATGAGTAATTAATTGCTAATGTTACGTTCATAATTCTCCGAAACATTGGGAAATACTACTTTGAGGAGTATAAAGAAGAAAAGTCTCCTTCGTGTAAATGTATTCCTTTTTTGACAGGGACTCAATGCACTGATTGAATATTGACTCCGTAATACATCGTTTCGACTCACTTGCTGTGTAAAACTGCAGAAACAATTCTTCTAAAAAGACAAATTACTTTTCATTTGATTGTCTTAATCAATTCGGACATACGTCCTTCAAGATAGTTACAGGTGTCCGAATACATTTCGGATACCTCTATTAGTCTTGCGATACACCAGGGACATTTCCAACATATCCTATGGTTGCAACATTTAGAGACACGAAACAGTTTTTTTTCTTTTCTGCTAATATTTACAAACATATAGCCATGAGATTAATGTCGTCCCAAGTCAGTTTTATTGACAGTTACGTGTTGCTGAGTAGTTCTTTCAGATTTGACGGTGCATTTGCATGGATATATCGGTTAGTAAGAAGCGTATACATCATACATTGTACACAATCGGAGGAAAATTTGTATAATCCAAACTGATATATATGATATAAACGTAAACACATTCAAAGTTCGTATTATTTCGGATGTGGAAAGACAAAATGGCTGCTCTAAAACCGTCATCATGCGCGCGCAGACACAAAGCGTCTCGGCACCAAGACGTTTGAATAGCAGAAGATAAAGCGCCTGCCGGCGACCCCTGATCCAGAAGCGATGATGTCAAATAGCTTTATGCTCCCTAAATCGATAGAGGGCGCCTTTCGTCGATATCGTTTCGCACCAAACATGACGACGTTAAGACATCCGGAAAATTTCATCTCAAATATCGGGATGAATGTTACCAAATTAATTTGGGGTCCTCCTCTCCCGATATAAATGGACATCTCCGTGTGGGGAAAAGTGCTCTCAGTGACATCAAATTGTATGCCTCAGCAAAACGTAAAGGCAATTGCTGTGTTAAGCCAAATGAAGTTTTTTGGTTGATTTACTTATTTTCAACAGCAGTTTCGATATTTCCTGAAGGCCAGCAATATTTCCTTATCCTGGTTAGATGTGTCTCAAATATACAGTATCAATATATATATAGTTCGACATTAGGCTCGACAATTATTTTCTTCCAATTTTTGACGAAAAGTCAATACGGTAGTATAAACTCATTAATGACGTTTATGGATGTTTGGGTTGAACTGTTTAGGAAATTTAATGACTTTTGATTAGTGCGCTGGCTACCATTATGTAATGAGGAATGAATTCGGTGATAAGGCATAAAACCGAAATTTGTGCAATACCTAGACACACTATACTCATTTCAGATTGAAGATTATATTCATTGATGGCAAACTTTTAAAGCAGTAGCATTGTGTGTATGTGTCGCATCGTTTGAACGTGTGGTAGCTTAGTAAATGCATATGGACACCTCTGTAAAGTACCCTGTCGATAAATACGTCAAAATATCGCAAAACCTCTGGTGACTGTATGCACCCAAAGGAAGATGCAATGTTGAATTTAGTTAACCGTATTCAATTTAAATATACATGAATTGTGAAATAAGTTCATAAAAATGAGATTGATAACTCTTAATTTTGTTTTCCTGGTATATCATCAGTAATCACACCGATTGGAGATTAAAGAAATATTCGACTGTGGATTAAAAATCAAGTCAACGACGCTCGTGTCCCAATGCCAACACTGTCCTTCACAGTGTCAAATGAAGCTCGTCTAACATACCTACATCTATCAAACTGGTTTGCGGTGTAACTACTTACATTTATATACACTAACAAATAGTCTAATCAATCAAAATAAGATTTTTATTCGGACTTTATCACATTGTTAAAACATCATTTAGTTCAGTTTTATACGAAAGAATAATTATGTATTACCTAAGGACACTTCATAATGAAACAATTGGCCATCTATCAGAAACCAAACTGAAGTCTTTGGTCGCAAAGTAATATGCTTGGGATATTGCGCATATCAATGGCGACTTTGAAATTCAAGATAATATAACTTTGTATAAAGACATGCTCCGTCCTAATTCCCAGCTGTTACGCCCTCCCTTCCCCTTAATTCATCACCCGCTTATCGCACTGGTTGTCGTACCGTTGTTTTACAGAGGAAACAACAGGACCAAAGATAATTATGGAGATAGAAGTTTTTTCAAAACCGAAAAATCATGCCATCATATTAGCAATATGTATTATTCCAAACACGTTCTCTCTTGTTCATCACAACGTTTTCAATTCCCATCGAGAACTTCTACAAGCATGGCTGGTACATGAGACCCAATCAAAAAATTTGGTTACTTGGTAATTAAACATGTTCCCAAGTGACGTCGGAGTTGATTAAGTTTGTCTTTATGAATAAATGTGCCAAGTAAGATAACGGTGTCTTTTTTTCTCGGGATACCTTTACTGAGGGGGAGAATCATTCAGGCCTTGAATGATACGCCCTCCTGAATCGATAAAAGGCTTATCATGGGTTTGCACAGGGATGTCATATAGGTATATAAAGGACATCTTACCAATATAACATTTCCTCAAACCTATGCAGTCTTATCAGAATTCTAGTATCAAGATGCATGATTTAAAGCTATTTAGCTTCTAATATCAATAGGGTAAGGCCTCTTTAAATCGAGGAAAAAAGTTTCTGAAACAAAAACTAGTCATCTTTTTATCAAGAAAGCAGTGGAAAATGAAACAATGAGCCCTCGAATTGCATTCAAAATAGGGATTATCGCCATTATCAACAATGCTTCACATATGAAATGGCTTTCTATATATCTAAACGAATAGTGCTTTGAAATGTGCCATTCCCAAAGCTAATTAACGATGATATAACCCGATGCATTCGGATATGAAGTCTGGATCGGCCTTACTTTCTACCTGCATTGTGTAATGTTTTAGTGAAACACCGAATAACTGTTCTGCAACTTTGTTTCGCTATTTGGATCATCACTGAAACCCACGCCACATGTCGATTAGTCAAGCCTCGCAAGACGAACCCTGTCTTTCAAGAGATTAGAACTTGCTACCCTTGTGTCCTGTAACAGAAGCTCTACCAGAGGACTAAAAGTAGTCCATGTAGTATTTAAAGAATTACGAGCAAAAAGGAAAATAAACTCGCACGTCGCCGGTCTGTTTCTGTCTAAGTTTACCAAATTACTCCGGGGCTTTAAAACATATAATTAAATCAATTTGATGAAACTCTCGCCTTACCGGATAGTTTGTATTCATCGTGAAGATAGGACCGTCATGTAATCGATTCAAATTAAAGTCGAAAACCTTAGCAAAGTTGTAAAAAGAAAACAAGACGGCGCTGAAAACAGTGTCGGTTACTTGGTGGTGCCCGTCACGTAACCAATTATTTTCTGGGCGATAGATACTGAACGTATCCGAAACTTGATGTCACGTGATAGAAATTGCCCAATCAACGTATACGAAAAGTGGTAAATGTAACTATTCAATGAAGAGTTCAGCGAAGATAGCGCCATCTATCTAATATCTGGAAAAATACATACCTCTATCCATCGTGGATAATGGTAAAGGAACGTTTTCAGTGTCGCTTTGATACAGGTCTGAACATAAATAGATATCTTTTTGTGACGATTGTTGAAAATAGGCTTAGTTAACCCAAGTGAATGAACATATTAGGAATGAACATGTATTTTCATATTGATTACATACTTCATAGATTTACCCTTATAACGCTGAAACCGCCTTCATGCTTATGCAAACAGGTCAGATCCAGGCCAGCCGCCAAGTATTATAACTTGGCCTGTGATCTAAACCTTTTGCTACTCTGAGTATCTATTAATCAAATATTTAAAGTTTTTGAAAGCAGATGACACAAAAATCTGTTTTTAGAAAATAACCCAGCATTATACAGGTTAAAACGGGTGTGGAGGGGAAGGCACAGCGATTCAGTTCCAGAAGAAGTATTTTGTTATTAATTTGTACACTAAAGAATGTTTCCTTGGTGGATTTCAGTGATAAAACCAATACCACGTTTCACGTTTCTAGTCTAAGAGGCCTAAATTGCTGACAGCATGCAAATGACATCTGGGAACATATTCCAAGTAATGGTTTGGGACATTTTGGTTGTTCTAATAGAAATTCTGGAACATGCGTAAAATGGCCCGGTGAACATGCTTATGAACAATGAAAGGCAATGCCTACTACACATAGGCAGTCATATTATTTTATTCTGCAAGAACATAAATGACCAAGCATTTGCCTCTCCTAACAAATTTGCAGCACACGAGAATGACAATCTATTATAAGAGCGCTGAAAATAGACCTATAGGTTTAGGGTTAGTTACACAATTAACCCATTATATAGTATTATAGGTACAGCGACAAAAAGTATAATGAGGAAATAATTATTTGCGTCAAAACGATATAACACGCAGCTTTTTACATGATCATGCAAAACTATGTACCTAAACCCATTACCAAATAATAACGACATTTGACCTAATCGTTGCAGACGACTCTAGCAAACATTGTGGGAAAAGGAGAAATTGCTCTTCATGAGCAATTTCTTCTTTTCCCTCAATGTTTTCTGCCCTATCAGAAGAATATTTTTCAAATTCATATCATTTTCAAATATCGTCTGTAAACTCTTTCAATTTGGGATAATCGAAAATTTGGCGTTTGGTTAAGAATTAAGTTCAGGGCTATAATGCAGATTAAATTTCAATTCCCGCGTAAAATGCCCCAAATCGGAAACCCTTCAAGTGTGCGATTCCATCTCCCCTGGTTACAGACCGGAAATTGTGGAAACCAGCAGGATATCCGGTTCGGAATCTTCCATTATCCCGCTTAGAAGGTCCATTTACCGATACATGTCCGCCATTATCCAATACTAATGTTCCAACAATACAAAGGAATCTCTATACCTCGATATATCGAAGTTGATGAGGCCTTATAAGAATGTTCGACATATAGAGAGTTTGGCATACAGAGGTCTGGAGTATTGAAACGTAGAAATAAAGAGGAAATATCGAAAGACCTTGTATTTACTTCGACGAATAGAATAGTTCGTAAACCAGGAGTTTAGACGTATAGATATGATGTTGCTATTTCATTTTCAGTTACGAGTTATCCTTTTTTTATAAGGGTTTTACATCACATCAACATTATTTCAGTTATGTAGCGATGCCCGACTCTTAATGATGGAGGAAGACCCCATACTCAACTGCCCATAAGGGCTGATCAAGGCGGGTAGAACCATCGGCATTCCGTAAGTCAGTCGGGAGACTGCCTCTCATGAAAATCCATATCCCTCTCAGGATTTGAACCCACGCGGAGAGGGGCCATGCGATTTCAAGTTCTGTACTCTAACCACTAGGCCACGGAGGCCCCCTACGAGTTATCCTTTAACCAGACAGTGTGCCCTACTTCGACGTATAGAAAATTTCGACAATCAGACGTTCGAGGTATACAAATCCCACTGTAATTGCTTTATATGTTACCAGTTGTCCATTGACCAGGCATTGTGTCTTAGCCTAGTGCTGTTAGAAAACACTTCTCCGGAAGCAAGGATAAGGGGCGTGCCATTGTGACATAAGTGAACATATGACATATCTACATGACATCAGATTCTTGAAATCAAAAGAACAACAAAAATGTTATGCGTTCCACTTGTACCGTTAACAGTCAGTTGTTCTCAACAGGCGGTGGAATCACATGACCAAAGTGTACGGTCATCTTATATCCGAACAAGATGGCCTCGCCAAGGTATTTAAGAGTTTTCCCCTTTTTTGTCAATGATAGCCACATTGTGTACCCCGCATGAGTTGACCATCATCTTTCCGGTTCTTGTGGTATATGATAACCCATGGTTTATAACGACATTACGTCTAACACTCGGCAGAGAAACCGCAGTCGGCGACCGACTTTTTTGTACATTAGCGTCCTTCGACTTGATATTGTTCATGCTCCTGACTTCATTGGGTGTAAAATAGAAAGAGGCGTTTTGTTCCTTGATTTTATAGCTGTACCAGTATGTGTCACATACTCCAATATCGCGTTTAATTTCCAAGAAAACATGCAGGTTTGTCGCCTCATATCACGCTGTTTGTCAGTCAAGTTTGTGTAATTTACATGGTTCCGTTACGTTTTACCACTTCCTGCTTTGAAGAGGCAAATGTTGCGTAACATTTCTTGTAACATTCAGAAAATCAATATTGCGGGGAAAGCAGCTTCCGTTTTTAATCATGTGCGCTTTTAGAATTATTATCAAATATGTATAAACTTAATGACTTTATAGTTACTTGATATGTACCTCGATTAGAGCAATTGCCGTTTCTTAACCGTGAGTAATTGTGACCAGACCATTTTGACAAAGTTTATATTATCATTATTTACCAACGTTGCGTATTTTGTCTTATTTGCCAACTTGTCAATACAATATGTTTAAACTAAATTCAAACGATTTTTCCTGTTGGGGAAATCTACAAATGCAAGTGATGCCACGTAAAAACCTGTTAAAAATGGTACAATATGCACTCCTATAACGACTAACAAAACATATGTTTGCAGTTCGTACATCTGCAAAGAGTACAATGACGAATTCCTCAAACCCAGACACACATTCTGATGTGTCTGTTCTGTCACAATACACGGTACACCGTGTGCGACGTATTTTGACTGACTGACTTGTAACGGCTAGAAACATAAACAACACCAAACCATGTATCCCCGTGTGCAAGCGTTCCTTGAGGTACAAGACTTTGCAGCATATAGCACACATGTAGTTATAGATTGAACAAAGGGGTTTATTATGATGAGCAAAAGACCGTGGTACCGTTTTACTAAACGAATTACGGAAAATAAATGCGTAAGACAAAACGAATATACGTTGATAGTATATTCAATAAAAGGACACTATTGTGACACAGTAATGTGACACATTATTGGAAGCGTCTCAGAGAGACGATTCCAATGATGTGTTACTTTGCAATATGGCTTATCTCAGTATTAAAATAGGAGTTTATTGTTTTGATGTTTATCAGATTATAAGCGTAATATGTCTAGTAAAACAGTAACATGGATGGTTCATCTATATAACCGAATGGAAAACTTCTGCCCCAAAATGTCAATGGAATTCGTGGCCATTCTTGTTAAATGGTATAAGATTAACGGTAGATCCAAGCCTTAGGCTAGTGTAAACCTATTTAGTTAGGAGGGTAAACATTGGGCAGAGTTTCGACCTCGGAACAAGAGGGTTATGGGTTAGTTACCTATGAATAGCCGGAGATTCCTTTTGGTTTTTCATTGATCAGCATTTGGGAACAATAAAAGCGACGCATTGTTATTCTAGAGCCCTTTTCGTGTAAAATTTATTCAGCGTTTTGGTATAATATCTATTTGAAATTTGTACGTACCCTACACATGGTATACCGTTTACCGTCTAACGTTTTGATACAGGATAAAGGCCTAAAGCTATGACTTCTAAAGTTTTCCTGGATCTACCAGTACTAGGCTAGGGCTCTGAAATGACTTGCCAAAGGCTGCTCTCAAGAAAACCAGGTGTCGGCGGGACTCGAACCCGGGACTCACGAAGTCAGGCACCTTAATCACTGAGCCCCGCATACAGTAAAACATATAGGTAACGATCTAGATTGAAAAGGAAACAACGCGATACTCATTTCAGCATATCAAAAGTATGCTTTTGATCATTTGGTAAATTCGATTTACGTTGTCAAAAGCATTAAGTATGATATTAACAGGGGTATTGCATAATGGTGGATAGACTGCAGTATATGTGTACTCCCAAGAGGAAACGAGAAATGGTAGTTAATGATTTTGTTTTCCATTTCATTTTGGAATAGAATTTTCTTGACATTTTCTCACCAGTACTACCCAGTATTCTTCTAAAATTATTTTTCCAAGTCTATCTTTCACTCGATGTTATAATTTGAATAACTCTATACGCTAGAATCATGAACATTTAGAGCAAATGTTAGGGAAACATTCATATGCCATACAACAACACTTTATGTTATGATTTATCACTTCAAACAGTCTTACATAATCATAATTACCATAAGATATAAGCCAACGTGATTAAACGTGATTAAACATCGTTCTTAAATCCACAGACGAGTTATGTATAATACCTCTCAACCCTCATTTTGAGTTTCATTCTGTCATCGGATTTCTTCGGTTGTTCTCGGTTAACCTTTGTCGGAGGTTTACTAAGAACGACTGAAGTAATCCGACAATAGATTGTGTTTCAAAATGGCGGATTATTGGTACTCTAGCTTAAGAAACGTTCTTATATCCATATACGACTTAAATAATAAGGTTCTTTTTTAACGTCAGTGGGAAAACATATTTAATAAAAGTCAACAAATAAAGATCTACAAATGTTCCCTTTATACTAACGTTTATAATGCTATTTTGAAACGGTAAAATTTGGCAAAAGGATCTCAGGTAATCGAATGGGAAGTTTGAGGCTGATGGTGGTGTAATGCTTTTGTAAACTGTCTATTACTTTGATTTTTATTTTTGTCTCAGAAATAATTCTTGGCAAGGTTACTGCCAAAAGGGAATACCATTTTGTTATCTTTTTACTTGAATAATCAACTTATTGTATAGGTTAGCACTGGGAACCATATAGATTAAAGTATCAATATATTGTTCGAAATCATCCGTTCAGATTGCGCCCTATTGAGTACTGTATATATGCATATACAGGGCTCGATATTGAAAAAAAAAATAGAAATGCGTTCGAAAAATTACATTTAGTTCGTAAACGCTCGTTTAAGGTTCACATGGTAATAGAATGCTGATTGAAAAAAACTTATTCGTGAAATAGGCTTTGTTGTCAAGGCACGTTAAACGATCTAAGTTGACATAATGTATCAAGAATTTGGTATTTAGGACAATTGTTTAAATGGTTTAGACTAACAAGGTAGAAATGAATGTCTCAGCACACGGTTTGTGGAGTTACCGGGTCCCTTTGTTGTTTTATGATTGCCTCGCTTTGGTAATAAAATACAGATGAGTACTTCAGCAATACTAAACCCATAGACATATCAAGGGTTCAGCGCAAGACTATAGTAAGTGCTTCATATATATGAAGCACTTAGTATAGTCTTGCACTGAACCCTCAATATGGGTAGTAATACATCCACTTTTCGCGAGTCACCGCTCAGATCTTGTAATCTAGCATAAACACGACAGTTCTGTCAAGGAGCCTAATAATTCTACGAGATTACTGAGCTAACAATTTGACCTTTCTAAAAGGAGCAATGAAACATCAAACATTCTAGATAAGTGTTATCATCCACTCACTATTGCGATTTACAGACCGATAACAGGGTGCCGTACAATGTTTTTTATATCCGTCACTAGATCACGTGATCGCTACGCGCACCTGTCTGTTTTGATTTTCTGTTTTGTTTCCCTTTTTGTGTTTTATTTTCATTTCTTGTTTTTTATTTGAAAATAAGTAACATGATAAAGAGATGCATGTAATAATAGTGTCTTTGAATAGGAAATGCTATCGGGCTCAGCTTCGGATTATCATCCGATACGCCTTTGGGCCACCGGATAATACTCCTACACCTTGTCCGATAACATTTCCGAATCACGACAACAACTATCTATTCTCTATAACCTCTCTGGAAGTAGCAATAAACCATCAAGACAAGTGTTAAACAATGTCGCCTCGAGGTACAATATTCCCGCATTTAAACCATCACGTGCCTGGTGCAATCACGTGATTTGTAACGCATGGTCGTCGCCATAAATAGAATAAATAATTCAATTTAATCAGAGGTTTAGTCAATAAGTCCTGCATTTTATTGACAGTGAAAACATGGGAAATGAGTTAGTTCTCATGGAAGAACTCAATGTAACTGTCTTGTACGCACGTTCGAATTCATAAATCGTCGATTACATATTTATGAACCGAATCATATGTCACTTATCTAATGTAGGAATTAGTTTCCACTTTACGGAAAAATTCTTTGTTTGTCTGTATCATGGTGATTTAGTGTATTGTTTGTTTTAAATCTATAGGCATAAATAGCGTAAGGGCACGCAAACTTGACTAATCAGACATGTTTCCATATTTTCTATGAGTAAAATGTACATGGGCCTAAATACGCCATCAACGTTACCCGCATGTGATTCATTCTACCATGCCCAGTGAACAAGAGTGTTTGTGTTGGAAAGCAAGCCAATTGACATTGAACTTTGATTGTATAGTACTATCGATGAAATACCGAGAAACAATAAAGATGTTGTCACCTACGAGGACTAAAGTTAAAGGTAACGGTCTTAGAACTCGACAGGGGTCCTAGGTTCAAGCCAATCGGAACTACTCGGGTATTTCCGTGAGCTGTGAAATACACCTCGGATATAAGTGTAGGGTTACAATTTTTCGGGTAAATCGGCATCCGCCGATTAACACATTTTCTAAGCGTGCACGTTAAGTAGTTCAATGTGTATGGAAGTGTTGGACATCCTGTTAAATCAATTTTTATCAGTAACTCATACCAAATGGCGAAACTGTTGTTCTGACATGTAAAGTTGGTTCCTCAATCAAATCTAACGACTTTTAAGATTTCACATTTAAGATCTATTTTTAAAAACGAAAGTAAAGTGACGTCATTCTCGCGGGAAACATTATGGCGTCATCCCTATTATTTCAGAGGTGTTTTCATTGGATAAACCCGATGTGTTCAGATTGAGGTTTAAGCACCACCTGTACTTCCGGTTTTGCGAAAGTGTACTTTGGCAAGACGCTTCAGGGCCAAAGCCAAGTACTAGTTAATCCATGACAGCCATTATAGAACTGAAACAGTGTTGACAAGGCATTGAACCCCTTTGTAAACAACAAGTGACTAACTTCGTTCACTTGAAATTATGTCAGTTGCAATTTTGCCTTTACTAGGCATTATCTTAGGTCTAATAAACGACTTTTTGTAAAAAGGGCCAGAGATATTTTTACCAACTTGGTGCCATTAAGAGAACGCGGTACCATATTGCGAACTAGTATGATAGTCTAGCCCATATTCTCTGTGCACATTCCAATCGGACAGACAACAATTGCCCCTTTTGCAAATTCTCATTTTCAAAAAGAACATTACTATTTGCATGGTAAAGCACCAGACCGATTGAACACATGGATGCATTTTGACGTCTCCAATAAGTCTGGGCTGTTTGAGAGGCATTGTTAATAACGGCTTTGTAAGATATCCGCAGTTTCGAAAATATGGATAGAGAATAGAGGGTTGGTGTTGTGAAACGGAAATGTTAATCGGCAAAGCAAAGGAATGTTATTCGGTGAACAAAAGGCGAGTCGGATAATAAAGACGGTCATACTAGTCCGCAATATGGTATCGCGTTCTCTTAATGGCACCATAACCTTGGGAGGGGGGGGGGGTGTGTTACATGGCCAATGTTTACGATCTTATGATGTCCGAACAAGAAGGTCGCGTCTTCAACGGAACAACTGCCTTTTGCCAATTATTGCCACATTGTGTACCCCGAAGGAGTTGACAATCAACTTTCTGGTTCCGGTTATTATATACATAATTTTATATGTACCGATGGAACCGGAAAGTTTATTGTCTACCCAATGTAGCTTTGATCTTAAATTCGACCAGCCTTGTATACAAAGCAACATGAACATTAGAAAAGTGTGTTCTCCAATTCATTGGTAGTTCATAGACCATTATCCACATGCTTTATGCATTGACCTTAGATTATTTCTGACTTTATTATTATATAACAACTTACCGTTTACGACAACTAACATGCAAATGCCATTCTTTAATGCTTTTATTCTATGTTTAATGCATGAATTTTCCCTCGCGGCATATGCAGCAAATTACCTAATCCTATGGGTTAAGCTGATGAAGAATCTAATTTCTAGAATTACGCCCGCTTTATACCTGTAATTATGTGGTCTACTTAACAATGTTTAAGAGTCTCAGAAATAAGACTAAATCCAGAATGAAATACAAAAAAACTCTTCTCTCAGGAAAAGATATGAATACACAAAACCTGCAATAACGTTAAGGACGGGAAGTGTCTATTTTTGGAACGCTATATGATTAATTACTTGGTACAAATAGTCTAAACCTTTGCTTTAAGATGATGACGAATTTAATTTCTAGAATTACAGCATGCTGTAAGTATGTGGCCAACTAAATGATGTTTAAGAGTCTTAGAAATAGCACTAAATCTATCGCAACCCCAATCCCGTCAAAGAACGCTTGTGACTCACAATATCGATTAATTACCTTCTCAACCGTAACTATATCATTAAAGGAAGGCATATTGTGAGGCAATCTGAACACATCGGGTTTATCCAATGAAAACACCTCTGAAATAATAGGGATGACGCCATACTGTTTCCCGCGAGAATGACGTCACTTTATTTTCGTTTTTAAAAATAGATCTAACGTGTGAAATCTTAAAAGTCGTTAAATTTGATTGAGGAAACAACTCTACATCTCACAACAACAATTTCCTCATTTGGTTTGAGTTACTGATAAAGAAATGACTAAAAATGATGTCCATACGCATTGAACTACTTAACGTGCACGCTTAGAAAATGTGTTCATTGCCGGATGTCGATTTACTCGAACAATTGTAACCCTACACTTATATCCGAGGTGTATTTCACAGCTCACGGAAATAACAAAGAAGTTCCGATTGATTGTGAGGATCACTCAATGAAGGCTTTGGCGCACTATCTTCCCAGCGAACTTTATTTCGTGAATTCTTCATAAACACCAATATTGCTCTTACCAAAGAAATCCTTCTGAACCCCAATATTGCTCTTACCAAAGAAATCCTTCTGAACACCAATATTGCTCTTACCAAAGAATCCTTCTGAACACCAATATTGCTCTTACCAAAGAAATCCTTCTGAACCCCAATATTGCTCTTACCAAAGAATCCTTCTGAACCCCAATATTGCTCTTACCAAAGAATCCTTCTGAACACCAATATTGCTCTTACCAAAGAAATCCTTCTGAACACCAATATTGCTCTTACCAAAGAAATCCTTCTGAACACCAATATTGCTCTTACCAAAGAAATCCTTCTGAACACCAATATTGCTCTTACCAAAGAATCCTTCTGAACACCAATATTGCTCTTACCAAAGAATCCTTCTGAACACCAATATTGCTCTTACTAAAGAATCCTTCATAAACACCAATATTGCTCTTACCAAAGAAATCCTTCTGAACACCAATATTGCTCTTACCAAAGAAATCCTTCATAAACACCAATATTGCTCTTACCAAAGAAATCCTTCTGAACACCAATATTCTTCTTACCAAAGAATCCTTCTGAACACCAATATTGCTCTTACCAAAGAATCCTTCTGAACACCAATATTGCTCTTACCAAAGAAATCCTTCTGAACACCAATATTGCTCTTACCAAAGAATCCTTCTGAACACCAATATTCTTCTTACCAAAGAATCCTTCTGAACACCAATATTGCTCTTACCAAAGAATCCTTCTGAACACCAATATTGCTCTTACCAAAGAATCCTTCTGAACACCAATATTGCTCTTACCAAAGAAATCCTTCTGAACACCAATATTGCTCTTACCAAAGAAATCCTTCATAAACACCAATATTGCTCTTACCAAAGAATCCTTCTGAACACCAATATTGCTCTTACCAAAGAATCCTTCTGAACACCAATATTGCTCTTACCAAAGAATCCTTCTGAACACCAATATTGCTCTTACCAAAGAATCCTTCTGAACACCAATATTGCTCTTACCAAAGAAATCCTTCTGAACACCAATATTGCTCTTACCAAAGAAATCCTTCTGAACACCAATATTGCTCTTACCAAAGAAATCCTTCTGAACACCAATATTGCTCTTACCAAAGAAGAATACCCTTCTGAACACCAATATTGCTCTTATTGCTCTTACCAAAGAATCCTTCTGAACACCAATATTGCTCTTACCAAAGAATTCTTCATAAACACCAATATTGCTCTTACCAAAGAATCCTTTTGAACACCAATATTGCTCTTACCAAAGAAATCCTTCTGAACACCAATATTGCTCTTACCAAAGAATCCTTCTGAACACCAATAATGCAAAGCAAAGAATCCTTCTGAACACCAATATTGCTCTTACCAAAGAATCCTTCTGAACACCAATATTGCTCTTACCAAAGAATCCTTCATAAACACCAATATTGCTCTTACCAAAGAAAGAATCCTTCTGAACACCAATATTGCTCTTACCAAAGAATCCTTCTGAACACCAATATTGCTCTTACCAAAGAATCCTTCTAAACACCAATATTGCTCTTACCAAAGAATCCTTCTGAACACCAATATTGCTCTTACCAAAGAATCCTTCTGAACACCAATATTGCTCTTACCAAAGAATCCTTCTGAACACCAATATTGCTCTTACCAAAGAAATCCTTCTGAACACCAATATTGCTCTTACCAAAGAATCCTTCTGAACACCAATATTGCTCTTACCAAAGAAATCCTTCTGAACACCAATATTGCTCTTACCAAAGAAATCCTTCTGAACACCAATATTGCTCTTACCAAAGAATTCTTCATAAACACCAATATTGCTCTTACCAAAGAATCCTTCTGAACACCAATATTGCTCTTACCAAAGAAATCCTTCTGAACACCAATATTGCTCTTACCAAAGAATCCTTCTGAACACCAATATTCTTCTTACCAAAAGTGTCCAATTTGAGGATTTATATGTCAGCTTGGTAACTGGGTTTTCAAATCCAGTGTCGGACTGATCAGTGCTAACATTAGCATTGACAAAATGCAGACGACAAGTTTCCATTTTCATTTCGAGACCACCTTCCCTTACACCAAGAGAAGATGGCTAATTGGGCCGCCAGGAGTATAATCCTCTCAAAAGAAAGTTTGGACCAGTCCTCACTTCATAGATAGACATTTATTTACGGTGCAACCCTATGAAATCAGATCAGCAATTCTTTCCGATGCTGAATATAGTCAATGCGACATGGTTTAGCAATCGGTGGCCTGGAACGAATAATGCATAAAATTATGAACGACGAGGACTTATCATAAGCGTTGATAGAGGCATCGTTTTTTATCCACAAGACAATACAATCTGAAAATATCAAAGTCTCATCATATTATGACTTGACGAAGCTCTGTTTTTACATTCTATAATACAGGAAAATGAAAAGAAAATACATTATATTGAGTGAGGTCTGGCCATTTATTATTATCAAACAAGGATTAATCTCTAACCCACGCTTAGCAAAAACAAGAAATACACAATTAACTTCCAATTCAACTTATCTTATCTTTATTTTTTTTTTATCAAAAACAAAAATACAATTCTCTGTAATGTTTGTTGCAGGCAAGATAATTAATCTAATCATCTATTATAAACTAAAACAATAATTAATCTCTAAACCTAGTTATACAACCTACAGGGTGGTTCACATTTCTGTGTCGTGTACCAAACGCCTTTTAAAAAACATTGTGGCAAAAGGGGAAATTGCTTGTCACAAGCAATTTTCCCTATTGCTACAATGCTTTTTCAATCCCTTCACATATCAGAGAAGAACTGAAATATGTATCGCATATTTACATAAGTCGTCTGCTTCAAGTAGATAAAATGTCGTCTGCAGGTGGTAAAGAGCTAAACGAATTACGGGCGTTTGGGCCGACTAATGTTATATAAACAACATATATTAATGACAGCAACATGTGTCAATTCGTTGCCAATGCTTCAAACGAAATTAAGTCTACTTCCTCGTATAGAGAGTTCGAATTAAACCTGTAATATAGGCATATTGATCTATTTCCCGCCCAATGGTATCATTTAAAACCTAAAATGAGTCCATAGGCGTTTGAAGTAAAACTAATTTTCTTTTGCCTTGCCCGTAAAAAACGAATTTCACAATATTGTTATGCAGTCGTAATCGTTCAATTTTCGATATATAAAATGGTTGTTTAATACTATCTTAAACAATGATAAAAATGGAAATTTATCTAGGATGAAGCAAAACCAGTCTGCCATCATCACGTGACACCTCTTTCTCTAAATGGGGCGGGGCTTCACGATCTGAAATCATCGGGCTTATCCAATGAAAACACCTCTGGAGTAATTTGGAAGCCAACATAATGTGTCTTGCGAGACTGCTTTCATCGAACTGTCTTTTTCAAATACAGATTTTTAATGTAAAATTTAAATTAATAGTCATTTGATTTGAATAAGGAAACAAATATATCCCCACTTATAATATCATTATCATGTATGAGTTACCTATCTAAATAAATGACTTAAAATGATTCTCAACACCTCCATATACATTGAACTACGCAACGTGGAATACGTGTGTAGGAAATGTGTGATTAACCAGGGACGATTCACCCGTAACTTTGTAAACTATACACTTATGAAAGAAGAGTTTTTCTCAGATTACGGATACAACAGAGTAGATAAAGTTCACCATTTCCAAACAATAACGACATTTGACCACTTTGTTGCAGACGACTCTGGAAGATATTGTGGGAAAAGGAGATATTGTTCGTGACGAACAATTTCTCCTTTTCCCACAATGTTTTCTGCCCTATCAAAAGATTATTTTTCAATTTCATCTCAAATTGTAATGTCGTCTGCAAACTCTTCCAATTTGGAATCGTCGAAAATTAGGTGTTTGGTAAAGGGTAGACCAGGTCTGAAACGTCTGGCGGCCATTCTGGGCTACCTTTTGACAGGTCCATCAGGCTAAAAATTAGGCTTTTAGCGTGTATACATAAATCCTGTACAAGGTTGCCTCGTTTTCTAACAAGATTTAATGGATGAAGACTTGTCTACAGAAAAAGTCGTCCATGTGGCCAGGATTAACAACATGATTGGTAATATTACCGACCTAAAGGCCCGGTCATACAGCCCTCCACGGGCGTATCGTGGCCGAATCACGGCCAAATATTTCTGCCCGTGAAGCAGACGCTGTTGGACGCTTTAAGGTCGTGATAAAGACGCGTCACAGCCGTACTTTACCCGTCGTAACACGCGGTAAGAAATTCAAACGCGGTTGGCCGCGCGAAAAAGTTTCGGGCTGCCCTAGTCCGAATGATCCAGACGTAGATATTTCACTCTACGCAGTTACAGCTTGGATCATCCGAGTTAGGGCTGCCCAAAATTTAGACCGCGGGTAATCGCGGGCGGTAAACGTGGTAAACACGCGGTAAAGACGCGGAACGGACGTGCTAGGACGTGCTACGGCCGCGGTTAAGACGTGGCACACGCTAGGACGGGCTTCACGGGCAGAAATTTTTGGCCGTGATGCGGCCGCGATATGCCCATGGAGGGCTGTATGACCGGGCCTAAACTCTTCACAGTAATCTCCCCTTGCTACGCTGCATCGATCACTTTCATCACACATCTTTCATCCAGATTTGGATGAAATTAAAACGATTGTTCTTGGTTTTTTTTTAATGTTTACCGTTTAATGTTTATAGCAGTTAATTTAGTAAAAGTGTCTTTTTGTGTTGGTTTTAGACCAAGTTGATCGAAAATGATTTCGTTTTGTTTTAAATAATACACAAAAGGATTATTCTTTTGGGTGTTGCCATCTTTTAACGCCATTTTCATTTCTAAGTAGACATTTGTGGGGGTAGTAATCAATCCCAAGGGAGATCACTGTGAGGAGTTTGAACATCGACACGGTAACAAGGAGTACGCCTTTTTTTTCCGTATATGTCCATAAAACATGGAATTAAATCCGTAATGCATGAAACTCATTTATTTTCGCTGTGGGTTTGTTTTCTTTAAATTAGAAAGCCCGCATTTGGTTGACGTCAGAGAAAAGGCAATTTTGTTACGAGAGTCTTGTTTACGACCGCCTTATGCCGCAAACAAGGGACTGCACAATATTCTTTTCGAATTAATGTAAATGTAAAGTACCTTTTGAAAACTCATCCTTTCATGGTCGTTCGGTCGGTCTCGGTGAACATCGGTCGGAACCGGATATAGTCGGGGAAAAGCGAATAGTTCCGGCCCAGACAGAATGACAGAAGTAATCCGCCGGAAGAATGAGTTTTTTAAAATGGTGGCTTATGCATATTCTGCCTTTAATCGGTTTACCAATGTTGCAAAACGTTCCATAAATTGGAAATAAGTGAAACAGCTTGATCATCCAGGCTAAGCCACCGTTGGTTTTCCTTTTCAACGCATACGTAAGGTAAACTCTCGACCACATTGTCACTGGGCTACAACGAAGCACATTACAGTGTACATTCAGTTATCGTAAGAAGGCTGGGTAATTTTCTCAAAACAGATTTGTATGTCGTCTACCTTTTAAAACCTTAAATGTCTGCTTAATTTTGATGAGAAAAAAATACCTAGAGTAGCACACAGGTTAAAACACAGGCTAGCCGTCAATTTACTTGGCGGCTGACCCTTGATCCAACCTGATTGCATAAGCATGAAGTCGGTTCCAGCACTATCAAGGTTAAGTTTTGTTTTCAACAGTTGTTTCATGTACAAACGGCTTTTTATGTTGCCTTTGACTACATCGCTTAGTAATACTGTATTACCAATAGACACCCGATCGCTTGATAATTTGTCATCGTTGGGCTTCAAACCCAAGTCGTGTAGCACAAGACGGTAAGCTCTACGTCACATGTGATCCCTGTTTTGATTTCAATTGAAATCTTCGAAGAAAACTTTAATTTTTGTGTTTTAACATCGCGTAAAGTATTGTTAAGTCTGTTTCAACATTGCGTAAACTATTGTTAAGTCTGTTTCAACATTGCGTAAACTATTGTTAAGCCTGTTTCAACATTGCGTAAACTATTGTTAAGTCTATTTCAACATTGCGTAACCTATTGTTAAGTCTGTTTCAACATTGCGTAAACTATTGTTAAGTCTATTTCAACATTGCGTAAACTATTGTTAAGTCTGTTTCAACATTGCGTAAACTATTGTTAAGTCTGTTTCAACATTGCGTAAACTATTGTTAAGTCATATTTCGATTCCTTGCTCATTTTCGATGGAGGAAGGTCACTACTCAAATTGCAATAATGGCAGCCTTGAGACAAACTCTCATGAAAATGTATCTCTAACGCCACCGTGATTCGAACCCACGACGAAAGGGTAAAACGAGTGACCGGGTCCATGGGATTTCAAATTAAGTCCGCTTTCCACCATGCTTCGGAGGCGCCACTTTAACCCTTTACCAAACGCCAAATTTTCGACTGTCCTAAATTGAAAGAGTTTGCTGACGACATTTCAGAATGCGATGAAATTGAAAAAATATCTTCTTCAAGGGCAGAAAACATTTAGGGGAAAGGAGATATTGCTCTTACCGAGCAATTTCTCCTTTTCCCACAAGGTCTTCCAGGTCAAATTGCAATAATGGCAGCCATGAGACAAACTCTCATGAAAATGTATCTCTAACGCCACCGTGATTCGAACCCACGACGAAAGGGTAAAACGAGTGACCGGGTCCATGGGATTTCAAATTAAGTCCGCTTTCCACCATGCTTCGGAGGCGCCACTTTAACCCTTTACCAAACGCCAAATTTTCGACTGCCCTAAATTGAAAGAGTTTGCTGACGACATTTCAGAATGCGATGAAATTGAAAAAATATCTTCTTCAAGGGCAGAAAACATTTAGGGGAAAGGAGATATTGCTCTTACCGAGCAATTTCTCCTTTTCCCACAAGGTCTTCCAGGTCGTCTGCAACACAGTGGTTAAATGTCGTTTTTATTTGGAAAAGGTTTAAGAGGTAAAAAGCACACCCGTACACAATCGATTGGAGACGAAGTCGGGAGTAATAAATGACACCTCTTAGCCGAACGACGAATGCTTTTTATCGTCCCGACGACTTTTCAGACGACAATTTTGAATTAAGGAGAACTAGGAAGATGTCTGTCTTTTGCGATTGAACAAAATCGAGGAAAAATGAGAAATTGCTCTTTTCGAGCAATTTCTCATTTTTCCCGCGATCATTTTGGATATCGGCTGCTGCTGAAACATTGAGCAGATACGTTGCTTCAAATTCGCTGATTTTGACTAATTGGATTTTCATGCAAGAGTTTGTTGAGAAAAAACGGTTGGTTCTAATCAAATACATGTAAAGTGTTGGTCTTTATCGTTTACCGTTTTTTTTCTTAAAAAGAAGTAACTAAGAAAAGAACTAATTGCCAGCTGTAAATCACATTGATCAATTTAAGATAAAAACAATCCTACTTTCAAACAAAGGTACCCTTAGAAAATGCATATTGGTTACTTTGAAACAATCGTCATTTCAAAACCAGACATCAGTTTGAAATCTTATACAAACTGATCGCTTTGCAACATTCATCATTTCAAACATATACATCAATTTGGAAATTCAATGATGTTTGTCGTATTGCAACATTTGCCATTTCAAACATATACATCATTTCGGAATTACTATGACATTTGTCGCTTAGCAATATTTGTCATTTCAAAACTATACATGTACATCATTTTGGAAATGCAATGATTTTTGTCGTTTTGCAACATTTGCCATTTCAAACATTTACATCATTTGGGAATTACTATGACATTTGTCGCTTGGCAATATTTGTCATTACAAAACTATACATCAGTTTGGAAATTCAATGATGTTTGTCGTATTGCAACATTCGCCATCTACAGATAGACTTACTCGTGTGTTTAAAAAGTCTTTAAAAATGGTATCCTTGCAACAATCATCATTTCAAAGCTTTACATATATTAAGAATTTCATGTAAATTTGTCGCTTTTCAAAATTCGTCATTTCAATTCTGTTCTTCATCTGGGATAAGCAATGAAATTTGACGCTCTATAACAATTTTCATTTAAAGATGTGCATAGGTTTGGAATTTCTTTCAAATCTATCCAACAACAATAAAGAATTCGTGATCTTGATCGTGTTAATACGATTGGTTTTCTTATCAAAACGTAAAGAATGTTTGCTTGTCTTTATCATTTCAAAAGCACGTTCACTGATATTGTTAATTTTTAAAGATTGTTAATCCAGATGTTTATGTCATTAATCAATTTGAAAGAAAATCTTACTTTCAAGCATAGATGAACCTTCGTAAATTACACTCAAATCGGTCTTTTTGCAACTTCCGTCATTCCAGAATTAGACATTAGACATCTGATGAGAAAAACAAGCACAATGGTCTCTTTGCAACATTTTTTATTTAAATACTACACATATGTTGGGAATTTCTTTGTAATTGGTCGCTTAACAACAATCACCTTAAAAGAAAATACACCGGTTTGATATTTCATGCACACTGGCGCTTTGCAACCAACATCCATAAACTCAGAACTATACATTTGTTGGAAACGACATGTGTATAAGTACACGTTTTAGAAATTGTCATCTCTAGTTAACATGGATATATATGTTAATAAGTATACCTACAGGCAAAATGATCTATACTCAGGAATATTCATTTAAGATAGACATACATATAAATCAGTTTGAACCCCCCAAATTTGACTTATTGAGATGAATACCATTTGAAACGTATCATAACGGTACACCTTATCATCACTCAACATCCATATCTGTTGACAGCAATAATCGCAAGGAAATAGGCTTATAAGTCTTACGAATACAAAATATGATGGGAAACAAATAAAACATTCGTTTCGATGTAAGAAAGCATCTGTCTTGGTAAAATCAACATTAACCTCGACAAAAAAAAGAACTGGTCTACACGAAAATTTAGACTCTTCTCGAAAGAAACAACCGCTGGTATTGATGGAAAGAACGCATTTGTTTCGATGGAGAAATATCTATCTCGGCAAACGAACATCGAACTTTACGAAAATAAACATTTTTCTCGAAAGAGTCAAGCGTTTAGTTTTATCAAACTTGACGCAAAGACTTCATTGAAATCGACGCAAAAACTTTATCGGACTTCAAACAAAAACTATATCGAACTTGAGGCAAAACTATATCAAACTTGACGCAAAAACTTCATCGGACTTCAAACAAAAACTATATCGAACTTGACGCAAAACTATATCGAACCTGACGAAAAAACTTCATCGGACTCGACGCAAAAACTTTATCGAACTCGACGCAAAAACTTCATCGGACTTCAAACAAAAACTATATCGAACTTGACGCAAAACTATATCGAACCTGACGAAAAAACTTCATCGGACTCGACGCAAAAACTGCATCGGACTTCAAACAAAAACTATATCGAACTTGACGCAAAGAAAACTACATCAGACTTGACGCAAAAACAACATTGTACTAGACGCAAAAAAACTTCACCGTACTAGATGCAAAAACTACATCGGACTTGACGAAAAACTAAATCGGACTTGACGCAAAACCTACATCAGACTTGACGCAAAATCTGTATCGGACTCGATGCAAAAACTACAACAGTCCTGGCGCAAAAGACTTCATCGGACTAGAAACAAAGGTTACATCGGACCCGTCAGAAATAAACATCAGAAAAGAGACTTACCAATCATGATATTCCTGGTCTGCACGGTGAGGGTGACCATGTGACTTATAATCAATCCAATCAAGAGGTAGCTGGTCCAGCACTTCCGGTACATGTTTACTATCCTGGCGGGATTAGAGCGTACACTGTACACGTTGGCATCGTGCATTGTACACACGCATCAATAAACGGGGGAACGCTTTATTCGTATATATCCCGTGTGAATTCCGTTAGAATATAGATGTAACACACAACGTTAAGGTGTTCCTTTGAAAACACATTTATACAAATTTATATAAAACACACGTTTGGGGTACGCCTTTAAAGTTTTGAAACAATTATCCGGAATTAAATTGACAACAAGGGGTTGTCTTGTTTGTTTTTAAACTAGATGATCGCATGTCACTTGTAGTGTCAAAAGGACGTTATGTCATTATGAACTAAAATAACCAGAGTAAAAATGAGAATTATCTAAATCAAACATTTATACCATTATTTGTCGTTATTTCATCTGTGTAGGGTTTCTATGTGAAAGAACCTATAAGAAGATAACACTGAATCAACTCTAGTAACGCAAACAAGAAAAAAAATCAAATTTACTTGCTATCACTTTTGAAATAATCAGAACATCAATATTTCTTAGAATAAATGCAATTGCATGAACGACTGGAAAATCTCATTTATTTCTTAATGGATGGCATATCTATATAAGCAAAAGCTTTATGAACTTTGAAAACTTTTCATTTTTTTACTACAAACATTGTCTTTGGTTCAAAAGGTAGAACCGTCGGGGGTTTTTTTTAAGAAAAAGAAAAAGTAAAACTGATTATTATACAAAAAGATCAAAGCTTAAGATTCAAACACAAATATATCAACACACTCTTAAAACTTGAAAACCCAATAAAATCCAATAATAACTTTAAGTTATATTTTGATAATTTTCCAACAAATTTTCACGATAAAACTCACATAATGCGAGTTCACTAATTTTTCATCAACTCACCTCCTTGAACAAGCCGATAAACCTTTATACTTATTTCCGAAAAATAAGAAGAAAATTAACACAATATCCCTTAATCCAAATCCAAAACCAAATCTAATTAACAACTGCTATTTCTCTGTGGAAGTATTCCTTTTGCAATCACAAAAAAATACGACACCGCGACGTGGTTTTGCTATACATCCAAAGAAGACGAAGAGCGAACACGCGTTATGTTTCCCCCCTGAAGGAGACAGTGTTGGTCTCCGAGACAGTTCACGTATCGTATATAGGAAAAGGAAGCAGTCGACGCTGTACCACATACACCACATAGACACAGTCCCTCCAAAACCGGGATCCTCTAATCCTCTAATGTCTAAAATCCAATTCCGGAGAAAACTCTCTCGCCAAGCACAGGCATCGATCCGCGTTTTGCCCCTATAGTTATGAATTTACCAATTTTCAATACTTTCTATACTTCGGGAGGGTCTGCGTGCGAATGGGGGGATACGTTTTGAATGTAAGTGGTACAATATATCGTGTTGTTTTCGTGTTGTGTAATGCTGTTTTTTGTATGGCTTTAACGCTTTGTCGCTATTTCTACAATTATATTTTGGCTTTTCCTTTTTTTTTCATATGGGTTTTACATCACATCAACAGTATTTCAGTTATGTAGCGATGCCCGACTCTTAAAGATGGAGGAAGGCCCCATACTCAACTGCCCATAAGGACTGGTCAAGGCGGGTAGAACCATCGGCATTCCGTAAGTCAGTCGGGAGACTGCCTCTCATGAAAATCCATATCCCTCTCAGGATTTGAACCTACGCGGAGAGGGGCCATGTGATTTCAAGTTCTGTATTCTAACCACTAGGCCACGGAGTCGGCTTTCCTGGATTCACCAAAACCACATTTGGGGTCTTAGATGCATTGCCGAAGGAATCTCATACGAAACTAGATGTGGGGCTCGAACCCAGAACCCTCGTTTTCTTAGACCCCAACAATTATCGCTTGGTCACAAAGGGCTTATTTTATGCAGTTGTTAATGGTTCGTTATTACATAACGATATTTACAGTGTGTTGATTCGAACCAAATAATCTCTTTGTGCGACCTAAAATGTTCTCTTGTTTAAGTTTTTGTGGGTTTTTTTTTCATAACGAGTCAACAATTTGAAAATTACATTACATTGCGATGGCTTGATTATCATAAAGGGGAGAAACCCACAGGGGTGGCAAAATCAAGTGTCCGTGTTGCCCTGCTTTGTCGAAAGCCACACGTGAAATTTTACTGAAATTTACTTTATAACAATAACACGGACAAGTGCTGAAAAAGGTATTCGCAGGCAAGTGAATCAAAATTATGTATCGCCACCCCTGGCCCCTTTACTAAAAAGTCCATAAATGCAGATCAAGCTATTTGGAATCATCGGTTTTCCGTTGGAATCCTATTCAGGACAACAATTTTACTCACATTAGCCATTTGTTGGGCTTATACAACAGTAAACTCTAAGCACTTCGACATATTTAAGAACATGGTCTAAATGGTTAGAAACGACGCCTTAGATATACTAATAAAACTTTTTTAACTTCGAAACTATCTAAGTATTCCTACCACTCAAGAATTAAAGCCTATGGTATACATGAAAAGCGTGGCGAAAGCAATATATTTCTTCGAAACAGTGTACAGATTGTACACTGTAGAGACATATTTCTATTATACTATACACAGACCAATTTCCTGAGACGTTTAACCGATTACCAAACAATAACGGCATTGAACCACTTTGGTGCAGACGACTCTGGAAAACATCTCGAGAAAAGGAGAAATTGTTCGCAAAGTGTCGTCCTCAAACTCTTTCAATTTGAGACAGACGAGAATTTGGCGTTTGATAAAGGGTTAACCACTAACCATCTGTATGGTCGCCAACGCACTGGGAATTGGGTTCCAAGCACGGCACGCATAACTTCAAAATCGTTTAGCACATGATGAGTATTCCTTGCCGATAGATTAACCGCCTTTTCCCCCTCCTTTTCGTTAATTCCTGCGATTGTGGGGTTTTCCACGGTTTGAGTCTATGAATATTTCGGGCTAACCTGTCTTTTACAGACTATGGCCCATCGCTTATTGTTAATAGTTTGTTAAGGAGAGATGTAGTCTATGTAGGCGCTAGATACAATAACACAAGAATACCAACCAGATTGAAATTAAAAAGAAAAGTATACGGAACAGGGGACTTGTCGTAAACTGTTGATTTTTAATTAGTTTGAATAGATATCAAAATTAAGGAGAAATACAATCCACTTTGTTTTCACACATACACGTAAATAGTAATATAATTCAAATGATGTACATGTCTAAATAAATAAATAAGCAAGTGGACTAACCATTACATGGGAAAAAAAATAACATGGCTGATAATGCAAATCGGGCTTCCTTTGTGTCTTTTATCGCATTGTTTTGTTAAGAAAGTAAATGTGTAACTAATACAGCATATCAGTATACGCTTATTCTGATATCTGATAAAATCTCATGTCTAGAGGACATTATATGAGGGAAATGATGTCAAAAGCGTCACTTGAGATGATGGGTTAATAGTGAGGCAAGCGTAAACGAACTCACGGCGATACAAATGAATGATGCTTCGGTTCAATCGGAACTACTCGGTTTTTTCCGTGAGCTGTGAAATACACCTCGGGTTTAAGTGTAGGGTTACAATTTTTCGGGTAAATCGGCATCTGGCAATTAACACATTTTATAAGTGTGCACGTTAAGTAGTTTAATGTGTATGGAAGTGTTGGACATCCTTTTAAATCCTTTTTTATCAGTAACTTATACCTAATGGCGAAATTGTTGTTGTGACATGTATAGTGGTTGTTTCCTCAATCAAATTGAACGACATTTTAGATTTCACATTTAAGATCTATTTTTAAAACGAAAGTAAAGTGACGTCATTCTCGCGGGAAACAATATGGCGTCATCCCTTTTATTTCAGAGGTGTTTTCATTAGATAAACCCGATGTGTTCAGATTGGCTTCGGTTTAGACTAAGAAACATAACTCCTGCATAAGTATTAGAACAAGAGCTGTCCATAAGACATCATGCTCGACTTTTCGATAATATCGGAGAGGGGTAAAGGATTCCATTATTTAGTTGAAGTAGGTATGCTTTCGTAGTATTTGATGTAATATAAAAGTGCATAAGACTTAGATAATTTAGTTCGGAACTTTTTTTTTATATACTATTCTGATGTGTTCATGTTTAAATTACATTCAAGCCGTCATTAACAGTGCCGTTGAATTAACATAAACATGACATTGTCTTTCACAGTATTTATCCTTTTTACAAACATACCTGTATTGCGAAATGATGCTCTGATACAAAGATTTAGCTGCTCATAACAAACCGTTTTAACGTTTGAAACATTGACAAAGAGAATCAAAATCAAATGGTTACTCTTCTTACTTTGAAATTTTTTCGAGATATACCCCGAAGATAGCAATACATTGAAGACGCCTTTTCACATATGAAAACAATTGTCAAAATAAAATGCCCCTTTAATAAGTTTTTGTATTGTTCTATCTCATAGGCTTAAAAGTAGCTAATGAAAGCACAATCAATTCAGTATAAATAGACAAATCAATATATCTAAGAATGTACAGTACAGTAATATCAAGTTAATCCGAACACGCCCGTTCCCAACAAAATTTACGGATTAACGAATAATCCGGACTTATGAAGCAAGGCCTGGTCTTATCCAATTTTTAGACATAAACGGTCTATATGAGGATCATCAAATATTCCCTCAAATTCCGTTTCACGAACGTTTTCCTCAAGTAAAATTCAAAATTAATCTTCTGATATGACAGAAACATTGTGGGTCAAGGAGAAATTGCTCGTCACGAGCAATTTCTCCTTGACCCACAATGTTTTTGAGAGTCGTCTGCAAAAACTGGTCAAATGTCGTTATTGTATGGTAATTGATTAAGCAAATTACCGTACAATATTCCGTTCCCTTACAATTTCGTTCGGATTGGGAGATATCCGGATATTCGGGGTCCGGATAAACGAGGCTTCACTATTTATGCGCCTTAGATATCCAATCCGTTGTAACGCTTTTGGATTTATATACTTATAAGCGCGCTGTTTATGAGCGTGTTTACCTGCTTACGTTTCTTTGCTTTTACATTTATCTCAACATACAAATAACAACGAATAAAATTGTTCTACAGAATTCCATGGACAAATTCAGAGCAACTTTTCTGATAAGCATGTGCTTGATCCACAGATTCCAACGTAAGAACGCAATACCAGGCATGCCACGGAAATTGCTTTGAGCAACCTACTGTAGCTTGTGTCCTTTAGTAGAATTTTTCGTCTGGTTTTGATTTCACAGATGAAAGACATGATTAATGCAATGTATTATGCAATTAAGAACTCGTTAACCCTTGTTCGGGATATCATGTCGTATGCGATCTATAATAAACTACAACTTTACAATGTCCAAATATATACTGAAGAAAAGATCAACTGCGCGGATTACGGTCAAAATTGTTAAAAGCAACAATAGAAACTGTAGACAGGTTCTTAGAGTATAAGGAAACTAACCGCTTAAGATAAATTAGCCATTAAAGCTATTTTGAAAGTGATTTGTGAATCAGATTACTTTGGTCGAACTCGGTAAACATCGATCGGGCCGAAACTATTCGCTTTACACCGAATAGTTCCGGCCCCGACCGATGCTTACCGAGAACGACCGAGGTAATTCGACGAACGTATTAGTTTAAAATTGGCGGATTACGGGTATTCTAACTTCTAACTACGGACGTCAGTGGTAGCTTTCTAGGTGACTTCCGTCTTATATTATGATAGCATTTAACCAAATAATTCTTCACACGCAGTTTAACCCTTTCCCAAACAATAACGATATTTGACCACTTGTTGTAGACGACTTTAGAAACATTGTGGGAAAAGGAGAAATTGCTCGTGACGAGCAATTTTTCCTTTTCTCACAATCTTTTCGCCCTATCAGAAGATTATGTTCCAATTTCATCACCTTTTGAAATGTCGTCTGCAAACTCTTTCAATTTGGGACAGTCGAATATTTGTTGTTTGGGAAAGGGTTAAGACTTGTGTTTTAATATTATTATGGACATAAGTTGTTTTCTCGTTTTCATACAATGTGACTATCTGAAAAATAGCCTTTAGTCTGTTCAAGAAGTATGATTTTTACATCCTTCTAAGACTTCATTTTGGCAGGCAGACTTAACGCAAAGAAATTTGCAGACATTTAAAGAAAAAATGTGTATCTAATTGAGAATTACATACGTAAATATCGTGCTTTTAACAGGTAATACTTCTTGAGCGGGGAGCAGGCGCATTAACCAATTAGGTCACAGTTGTGGGTATGTATTGAATGTGAGTTAAGTAGATAAGTTGAGCTCAGTGCGAAATCAAAGGAGAAATATGGTGTGCGCAACAGCATTGGTATGAAGTATTAAGCCTTTTGCCAACTTGTACAATACGAAAGGAAGAGATTTCTTGCAAGTCGTCCAAGCTCTGGTTTAATATTTGGCTGTTTTGCGAAATTAAACTACTGATGCTGTGTATCTAGAATGCCCCTCTCCGCGTGGGTTCAAATCCTGAGAGGGATATGGATTTTCATGAGAGGCAGTCTCCCGACTGACTTACGGAATGCCGATGGTTCTACCCACCTTAACCAGCCCCTATGGGCAGTTGAGTATGGGGTCTTCCTCCATCATTAAGAGTCGGGCATCGCTACATAACTGAAATAATGTTGATGTGATGTAAAACCCATATGAAAAAAAAAAGTATCTAGATGTATAATGCTAATACAATTGATACCAAAACAAAACTAAAACCGCAGGTTTCTGAGCAAAGAATTGTTCTAATAGTAATGGAGTCCTTTAATAAACTCGTTTTGTAATGGGATGTGCATGTGTTATGGCATAAGAGCAAATCCAAAGGAAAATTCTTCTGGGACATTGAGTTCATTCATATAAGAACTGTTTCTACCCTTTAGAAAAAAAACACAAACAAATGTGGTAACCAGTTCTTAGTCACTACTTGCTACTATGAGCTTAGAAAGAATCCAAAAGAACATTCCCATTGGCCTTCACCTTTCCTATTTGATTGGTTATCACTTTGTTTTCAATTCTACGCTAGGACTTGGTAAGATTGCCAACGGTAACATTTTCTGACTTACTAAATGGTCGATGCTATTTAAAACCTCATTGGCTGAGTATTCGGGTAATTTTCAACCAATCAGTTTACTAGACAGCGTGCCCTGTCTGAGAACAGTGTTAATTGGATTTCAAATTACAATAAAAAAATCAAATCGATATCTAACCGATTATTCGGAAGAAAGAAACAGTCAGCTTTATCCCAAGAAAGGTTCTTTTCATCTTGAGAAGCCTCCAATTTCATTCTATAGTTTCGCTTTGACAAGTTTATATAGGAAAGCAAACTACTTCTCGAAGTTCTCGGTAAGTCTATTTGTAAATTATCCTTATCAACATGAATGAGATACGAACTTAAAATGAAATTGCAGCGACTATTTTCTTTTGGTATTAACCCTAAAAATGCTGGTTAATCTTCTGAGAATATATTTGTGTGTCGTCTGCTTTCCAAAACCTTAAATATCTGCTTAATTTTGATTAGGAAAGATAGTCAGAGTAATAAAAAGGTTATATCACAGGTCATCCACCAATATATTAAGCGTTTGGGACGGCTGGTCTCGATATAAACTGTTTGCGAAAGCATGGAATTGGTTCCAGCACTTTAAGGGTTAGGATACATTATTTATAATAAATAATGCATCTCACAACAGGAAAGCTTCAAATATTTTCTACTTTCTTAGCAGTGAACGACTAAGAATATGGTATATTTGGCCTACCTTGCTATTGACTTGTTTTTGTAATTTAAATGATATATGCCTGTACTTGTGGGCATGAAGCCTTTTTACCATCTATGTATTATTTTTTATCTATGTATTTGAATAAGCTCTTTAACATCATGAGCTCTTCTGCTGATCCATGTTTATTTTTGTCATGTACACTTTTGTATTGCTATATAACATGTTATGTTTATTATGCAATAAAACATAGTTATAGTTATAGTTATTTTGGTTTATAACTACAAACAACTGAGGGGATCTTGAACCTCCTTGTTTTACGCCTCCGCTTTCCTGTTTCATTTCAATGTGGGAGCCCGACATTTTTATGAACCTTTTCGTGTTGTTTATTTTTAAGTCTGCATTCAAATAATCGTGAAACATCTTTATCTGCTATTCAACTATTAATTAACTTGTATTTTGTCTGGGTTTGATTATTCGGAATAGAACTATCGATCATTTATTATCCTTCTAATGTTCTGTGGGCGGATTTGTTCTATCTTGAAACGAAACATTACGTACGAAATTGAACCATTTTGTATTTACTTCATTCTATATTCTTTAACCCATTACCAAACAATAACGGCATTTGTCCATTTTGTTGCAGTCGATTCTAGAAAATGTTTTTGGGAAATGAGAAATTGCTCTTAACAAGCATTTCCCTTTTTCTAACAATGTTCTCTGCCCTATCAGAAGATTTTTTTTCAATTTCATTTTTTTTTTTTTTTTTATATGGGTTTTACATCACATCAACATTATTTCAGTTATGTAGCGATGCCCGACTCTTAATGATGGAGGAAGACCCCATACTCAACTGCCCACAAGGGCTGGTCAAGGTGAGTAGAACCATCGGCATTCCGTAAGTCAGTCGGGAGACTGCCTCTCATGAAAATCCATATCCCTCTCAGGATTTGAACCCACGCGGAGAGGGGCCCATGTGATTTCAAGTTCAGTGGTTTTCATTAAATTTTGAAATGACGTCTGCAAACTCTTCCATTTTGGGAGTCGAAAATTTGGCGTTTTGTAAAGGGATAGCAATCTAAAACAAAATTCAAAGACTAATCTATATGTTCGTTCAACAAAGGACGGGTTCGTACTTCATGGTTTATTCATGGCTTGCATGATCTGATGATAAATCTATACGAAAAACATTTCATTGACCATTTTCACAAAACTTTTAATTTATTCAGTCGTTCATTAATCAAATTATTTACTATGTAATGCGTCTACAAAAGTTTGAACATTCCATAAGCACCAATTTTCGCTAAGGATAACCGAAGATTTTCCCATTGCTTGTGATTTGCTAAATTTTATCACTCAAAGAATGTCTGTGCCATGAATTAGCAACGTATTTGCAATAAACTATGCTCAATTAGCTTCGATATTCTACATTTATTTTCAACAGAGTAAAGATAAAAATTTAGCTGAATGAGTTCTGAATATCCTGAATAAGCATAACACTTGTGTTCTACGATCAAATGTATCAGCCAAATCGACAAGGCCGCACGTTTAGACCAGTATCAATTAGAGAGATGCTTGTGTTTGTTGGATTTCTTGTATTTAATGCCATTTTCAGCATAAACGTGTTTGTGGTTGCTTGATTGTTTATTTTGATAAAAATTGCCACAGAAAAATGTAGATGTATCTTATTGTGTTGTTTGATGCCATTGTTGCACTACAGGGATCGATCAATTTGGCACTCTTTGGTTAATCATTTAGTTTTATTTGAAATAAGAAAATTAGCTGCTTCGATTCTTCAAGGATTAGTTCCAAGAGTAAGTTGATACTTATATACAAGGAATGATTCTTTATCGCTGGTTTGCTTAACAATATGTAAAATAAATCAAACGGCTAATTTGCGATTCCGGAAAAATAGCATGAACGTAACACTATATTAAGCTTCATAAGTGATTTAAAACTACTGAGAACACTTTGTCAAACCAAGAGTTTGCCAATGGTTTGCAAATTATCTTTGCAATTCTAACCGCTGTGTAGGCATTGAAAATGCCATTTCTGTTTTAGATTCATTATAGTGATGCCAATTCGTATCCAGGTAGAAATCCATATATAGCGGAGAGCCAACATGTTTCTTTGACATTGGACTTCAAAGCGTTTTCTTAACTTAACAATTTCCAAAACAGAATGTTCGTAAGCTCTAAAACAACATTTCCCATAAATTCAATATCGTAAAAATCATAATGCAATGTGATTAGTCATTTAAACGTCTCTTCGATATGCTTTCAAAGATCTCTCACAATGCAATCATGTTCTTTTATATACTTGTACGAGAGACTCCATGTATACCCGCTTTGACTTGCCCACAAAGTTGTTTAGTAAAATGGTTCACTAGTTTTTCATTCGTAATGCTTCTATCATTATGCAGAGTGTCATGAAAACAAGCGAATGGTATCTTTCATTGACGTAGAAAAAAACAATGACTTACTTAGGGATGATCAAACAAGAATAATGGTCGATTGTTTCGCGTAAGACCTGTCGCTTTAGCGCATGTCAAGTACCACAATCATGATCCATTCACCTTATTAACTAATTCAGCCATGAATAACCCTTATAGTGGTGGAACCGACTTCATACTTATGCAAACAAGTTAGATCCAGGCCAGCCGCCAAATAAATTGGCGACTGGCCTGTGATCTAACCTGTTTGCTACTCTGAGTGTCTTTCCTGGTATGGATTAAGCAGATATTTAAGGTTTTGGAAAGCGAACGACACAAGAATCTATTTTAAGAAAATTACCCAGAATTCAAAGGGATAACGCCGTGGCCAATCCATCATAACTAGTGAAAGCATCAGTCACATGTTACAACATCGGTTTTGAGAGAAAATTAGAATGGGAACGAAAATTATAGTTGTTTATTTCACATGATTGATAGCCTCTTTCCCCTCTCCCCCTACCATTTGTGTTCGATCCAAGTGTTCGCCAAAGAGATAACATGCTGCCATGGTTGTTTCTCTTAGTTATTCTTTATAAGTTGGAGTTAATACGTACAAGCTTATTGTTCAGAGTCGCAGGACTAGGTCGTCAAGTGGGTTATTTTTTAGTAAAACAATGGAATACAGTAATGTTTAATTTGAATTAAATTAAATGTTCATCTTAAACAAGGAAAACACAATGTTAGCTATTTGGCGTCTTTACACTTAATTTGTCTACCTTTTTATATATTATGTTTTCTATAATGTACATGACGAAATTATTTGATTACAAAAATAGTATAATGTTTAAAAAGATAATATTTCTAATAGAGATCTCACCACAATAAAATTGTGTTCAATAAGGGTTATAGATGACGATGGAGTTAATCTAAATGACAATGCAGTCATTGTATGTAGGCATTAAATGTTTTTGTCTGTCATTAGCAAGCGCCGTTATCAAGTCAGTAACTCTTTAAACAATGTTTCTGGTGTCGGTAGTGATATCTCTAGAAAACAACTAGTCGGGTCAATATACACTTTGACCCCCAAAAAATTGCTACAAAAGGTATTTTAACTGATTCTGATAGGGTAGAATGCCCTTTATAACATATCAAAAGTTTACCAAAATCCGACTTCCGGAAAGATGTTTTTTTCAAGATGGCCGCCAAGATGGCCGCCAAAATCTATTTACGGTCATAACTTTGTAACTATCCACTCAAAATTGATAATTTTGGTGTCTTTACGTAGGTTTTTGGGGTCAAAGAACACTTTAAGATCACCAGAAATAGTATAAGGTAAGTATTTTACACAGAAATATATGATGACATACAAAAACAGACACATCCTCAATAGGAAGGACGTCAAATGCATAACGTTTGACTTAGAGGTGATAAATTTTGGGGTGGGCAAAGCAGTGATCTTGTAAATGAGCAAACATTGATGAGGTCTTTTAAGAGTGTTGACAGTCTAACTCGCAGCAGTGGAATGACCGAGGAAATGCAAAGCCTTTGAACCGTATCTGCACCTGAAACATCTGAGTACAATAGTATTAGAAAGCAATGCAGGGTTTCACAGACCTGGCCTATACTAGAAGTCCACAGCACAACAAGTCGACTGAGGCACGCATCAAAAGAGATGCTTCTGATCTGGAGAAAATGCACCAGGATTGAAACCTGCTCACCCTACACAGCTGATTCTACTCTGAGAAACATTTTCAATGGGATAGTGGCTTGGTCAGATGTGAATATGCATGCTTTTCAGGACATTGGGAACAAGATCATATGAGATATCAAAGGAAAGTCGGCCTTTGTTTACAACTTTAAGATAAGATATAGAGCCAAAACCTTTGGAAAAAAGCTCCGCTCTAATTAAGGATTGGTGAAGCCCGTGCTATTGATCCTGCCCTTCTGTTCAATCGTTTCCCTTTAGTGTCAAAATCTGGAGATCTTTCTCCTGAAGACGTAATGTCTTTGAAGCCAAGAACATACATTGCAAAGCAGACAAGCCGCAGATCATTTAGGCAATTAGAGGCCATGCTGAAAACGCATCAAATGAGGATGTGATGAACTGAGTCTCTGAAAAAGAGTGTTATGTGCTTGATGGTGCATAGTTTACCTCGGAAAAAGGCGACCAATAACAAGCAGTTGCTGAGTCTTGTGCGGATTTTACTGCGAGATATAACATACAAGCACTAGTGGTGAATGTGGTTAGAAGGATTGCCCTTCTTTCAAAGGCAAGAAACATCAAAAATGAGGAAAATTGTGAACCATGGTGTGAGTGTCTCCAAAGAAACAGAATGTTCATGCAAACAGGAGGACTTTTATTTCATGACTAAAATAAGGCAGGCATGATTGCTCTGATCAGCACAGCTCTGACCTTTAGCCGGTGTAATTTCTTTGTTTCACCAGGGGATGCAGCTAAACATATTGTATAAGTAACATTGGTATGATCCCGTCATTGCACCACAGAGTTAATTGGCGAGGATACAGATTCGTTAATCTTGCTACTGCATTACTCTAAAAGGTACCATAAGACCATATCCACTTCCATTCTGAAAAAAAAAACCAGTCAAAAGAACACAAAGTGTATAATATCAATCTTTTGAGAGAACTTGAAGGGGACGAAGTGTGCAATGAGTTGCTTTTTGTACTTACACAGGTTGTTATTTAACTTCAAGATTTTCAGCGTTGGAATTCTTTTCGTAAATAAATAAAATGTGTTCCAATCATGAAGATATGCGCTGATTCATTCCTCCTTCAAAACAGGTTGCAAGAGTAAATTACAAATCTTGGAAAAGGCTTGATGGAGGGGCTGTTTTGTGGGAAGTCCATTGACTCCTTAGAATCACTGTGCCATGACATTTTCAGAAAGGAAGTGGCCATTCAAGAAATATTTGTTACTCCTGAGCGACCTCCTCTAACATCCCATGCAACAGTATGGCATAACCAATGCTTATATTATCAAATCATGGTGTGGGTGGGGTGCCAAATAATATGAAACCTACTGAATGGGGATGGAAACAGGAAAACAACAAATTAATTCCAATCATGACCCACTGCTATCCTGCACCTGGCGAACTATTGACAATCATACATTGTAACTGTGTTGTAGGATGTAAATCCTTTCATGCAGCCTCCGACTCCATGGACTCCTCTTCACTGCTGTATGTCTCGTCCTCCAATCTCTGCCTGCTTTTCAAAAATGAGCAGAACGAAAAAGTAGGCATAGGCGCTTCCGAGAAGTAGGAAAGGTTTAAACAATGGAACATGCTAAATCGTGTTGACACATTTTCAATTATAATTCACGTTTAACCTAAAACATCGAAAATCTAAGAATGCAATGCTTCGAGTAATTATTTAATCTATCCGTAGATTATGACCTTTGCGTATCTGAACTTCGATTTTAAGCGCAAGACCTTCACTCCCGTTGCACAGTTGTTCAAGAAACGGTGGATCTAGCATGATTTTGCCTTCTAACCAAACATATAGTAGCGTATAGGCCATTATTCATACGACCGATGCTCCTCCTCCTCTTATTGTCTCAAATCCAGTGTTTAGCCATTTGACTAATAATTGAGTGTTTCATAACCGATTTCCCTTACGAGCAGCAGGTAAGGGTCGTGAGAAGTATGTTTGGAAAAGAGGAGAGGCAATGGTTTACGATAATTTGATTTGTTCGAAATTCCCTTTCATTCAACGCCACCACAAATCTGAAGATTGTTTTCTGATTGGAATCATGTTATGCTTACATATTACTGATACATGTACATTTCGACCTAAGGTCCCTGTAAAAGGACATCTAGCAAACTATGTTTTACTGTTATACACGTTCAAAACATTTGATACATCAAGCAACAACTATGTGGAATTCTCATCTTTTAACCCATATGTGTTTTGTTTTTGAAATGGATTGATCTGATGACAGGTATAGCCCAGAATTGTAGGCCATTAAACCAATGCCTTGTCATTTGAGACCTTCTGATTCCATTTGTTGTTGTTTCATGTATCATAACATGTCTATAAAATGTCTTACATTGTGTAGATTTGAGGGACAAATAGCCTAAGTACAGCTGCAATTGGCATAGACGTTAATCACAATTCATTGTGATTTGTATTAAGATAATACAGTACTTGCAAAAGTACAGCCCTATTTATCCCACTCCCCGCTCTTCTATTTGACTGGCCTGTACATAACTGCAAGTATTGTTCATAATAGTTAATTTTGCAGTGATAATTCGGGTTCCAATATAAAGCATCAGAGGGGCATGAGTATAAAACAGTGTTAATAACCAGTCTGAGAACGTAGGTCGAGATGTACATGTACCACTAATCTGTAAGCATAACAGGATTCTAATCGGAAAGAAAGAACCAAACCTTCTGTCTTTTGGTGGTGTTTAATGAAAAGTAATTTCGAACAATTAAACTGTTTGGAGATCCCCGCCTGCTTCTCCGATCCAAACCTGCTGCTCATGAACTTCACCTGCTTCTCGTAAGGACAGTCGGTAATTCCTCATTCAATTATTAATGACATAACTCGAAGAACTGGATTTGAGACAACAGTGGTGTGGAGGAGCATCGGTCGTATGAATAATGGCCCATAAGCTACTTTATGTTCAGAAGACAAAACCATGCTTTATCCACCTTTATCTTGAATAACTGTGCAATGGTAGAAAAGCTCTTACGCTTTCGAACGAAGTTCAGTTACGCAAAGGTCATGATCTACGGATAATCACCCGAAGTATAGCATTCTTAGATTTTCGATTTTTGATGTTGAAACTGAATTATAATTGAAAAAATGTGTCGAAACGATTTACCATATTCCAATGATTAAAGCATTTTCCTACTTCTATGCCTACCTTTACGTTCTTCTCATTTTAGAGAAGTAGGCAGAGATTGGAGGCTGTGTATGTGGCACCTGCCATTCTAAAAACTGTGACAATCGAAACATTTCACCAGAGGTCTGTAATGAAGAAGTGGATGACAACACAACAGTTTTAAACCCCGAGATAAATTTTATGGACAATGGTTATAGAGTATCAGTGAACAGCGTAAATTGTATTTCATGATTACTCAACTACCGTATTGTATCATCAGTTCATTAAAAGTATTTTTTGTCTCCCAAACTATGGGTTTTAACAAAAAAACACCTTTGAGTCAAACGTTATGTACCTGAGTTCCTTCTTATTGAGCCTGTGTTTACTTGAGTATGTCATTTTGGATTTCTGTGTAAAATAATTAATTTGTACTATTTATAGTGATCTTAAAGTGTTCTCTGACCCCAAAAACCTACGTAAAGACACCAAAATTATCAATTTTGAGTGGATAGTCACAAAGTTATGACCATAAATAGGTTTTGGTGGCCATCTTGGCGGCCATCTTGAAAAAATATCTTTCCGGAAGTCGGATTTTGGTAAACTTTTGATATGTTATAAAGGGCATTCTACCCTATCAGAATCACTTAAAATACCTTTTGTAGCAATTTTTTGGAGGTTCGGCCAATTTTTTCCATATAATGACCCGACTAAACCTCCTTTTTGGCTTCACAATGTTCTCTTTCAAATCAAATTTCTTCGGAACCGTCGCATGGTTTATTGAACGGTTGCCACCTCGGTTATTAAACTCTAATTATCCTCTGTTTAAGAGAGTTTTATCGCCTTTAAGGAATGGCTGGAAACACCAGAGACATTTATACATTTCGCCGGTTTTCATGTTTAACGATGGCCAAAACGAGCCCTTGGACGTTTGTTCATTATTTGACTGATCGTTATTTATGTTGTCATGCCGCTAAAATATTTCTCTTTTGTCAAGTTAGATTGTGGTGTTTCAACAATGTTTGCAGTTAGATTGCAGTATTTTTTATTACGGTTCAGTTTAGTCGCGGTATTTTAAATTTGATTCAGTTAAACCGAAATGTTTTTAACATGTTTTCAGTTAAATTATGGTAACTTCAGTTAGATCCCTGATGTTTCACCATGTTTTCAGTAATATCATTGTGTTTCAACCATGTTTTCAGTTATATCACGGCGTTTTAAATATGTTTCAGTTAGATTGCAGTGCTTTTCAAGTTGCTTCAGTAAGTTGTAGATAATTTTATCATTTTTTTCAGTAGGATTGTGGCGTTTTACAACTTTAGATCGCAATATTTTCAATGTGACACAGAGACATTTGTACACTACGCCAGTTATCTTGTTAAACGACGGACCAAAACCAGAGGTTTGTTTGGAGTTCATGGCGTTTGTTAATTGGTTGACTGATCGTTATCTGTGTCGTTATGCCACTTAAAATACTTCTTCTTTTTCTAGTACGATTGTGGTATTTCAACCATGTTTACAATTAGAACGCGGTGTTTTAACCATGTCTTCATTTAGATCGCTGTGTTTTTTTAACCCGCGATGTATTCAATTTGATTCATTTATATGACGTTGTTTTTCAACATGATTCAGTTAGATCGCATTGCTTTCCGATTTGTTTCAGTTTAATCATGGTGTTTTTAATATTTTTTGGTAGAGGTGTTTTTAGTACGTTTCAGTACACTCGCAGTTTTAAATATGTTTCAGCTAAACTGCTGTGGATTTCAACATGTATCAGTTAGATTACAGGGTTGTTAATATGTTAAAACTATGTCACGGTGTTTTCATTTTTTTTTAATTTTGGCGACCTTAACAAGATGATATTCAAATCATCCTGACACTTCCAAAGGTAAAAAAATGTTTGGTATCCAATGTTGCCAAGCAGACACGAAGACAGATCCGTGATGGCATTTTATTACTCAGTTCTAGAACGGGAACAGGGTTAACCCATTACCAAACAATAACGACATTTGACCAGTTTGTTGCTGACGACTCTGGAAAACATTGTGGGAAAAGAAGAAATTGCTCTTAACGAGCAAGTGCTCCTTTTCCAACAATGCTTTCCACCCTATCAGATGATTATTATTAAAAAGTATCACATTTTGAAATGTCGTCTGCAAAGTCTTTCATTTCGGGACAGTCGAACATTTGGCGTTTCGTAAACGGTTAAGGTTTTTCCTTTTAGCTTCGGGAAAGCATGAAATGATCCGGGTTGGAATTTTACTTCATACTCTAATAATTTTAAAACAAGAAAATGGCTTTAGTTTCCCTGTTGCTAAGGTACGCACATTTGTTTTGATTCGAATGGTATTTTTACCAACCCTTTTGTTTTGGATTTCTTCTGGCCAACAAACCCTGTTATGACAAGACCATATTGCCCTGTCTAGAAATGGTCGTAAACCATCCGTATTGCTGTAACCGACATGATCGTTTGATGAGCTATTTCTTATAACCATGGAGTACTATATATGTATAGGGGGTTAGCGATCACGTACATGTATAGGGCGTGTGCTACCCTAACTCGGATGATCCAAGATGTAGATGTGTAACGAATTATCTACGTCTTTATCATTTTGACTAGTGCTGCCCTTGATCTACTTGTGTCTGGAAAAACGTACAGAATGTATAAAATTCAGGACAAATATTGACCTATAAAGGAACAATTATTGAGTATCAAACTTGGCGGCATCATATGATGTTATGTTTGATGCCGGAATGAAATAACATTCGGACTGACTATATGCTTTGTAATTGAACTTATAAAGGAAACTATTCTTGAGGAGCCTACCAACCTGTCCCTTGGTCTACGTGTGTCTGTAAAAACGTACTGACTGTATAAAATGGCGAATAAACAAAAACTTATAAAATAAACGATTTCGGGATATCATATTTGGCGGCCTCATAAAATGTTATGATCCACTTATGTCTGTAGAAACGTACTGACTGTATAAAAAAGCGGTTAAACAATAACATATAAAGTAAACGATTCTTGAGTATTAAAGGAGATTACTGCGATATCAAACTACATTATTTGGTAAACTTCTGGTCAGATTCAAATAGTCATCACCAAAAAACCATTGGCACAACTTAAACGTGAAAGCCAACAAGAAGTAACCCAGTTTAGCCAGTTTGATAATTCAGATTGTGCGATTCTTCACCTCTGACCTTGACAGTTGATACACAAATGTATGAACTGACCAATCAGAATTCTTTATTTTGAATATGTAAACAGGTTGTTGATAAATATGATTGAATTGGAGAAAAGTATATTTCAAGCACTAAATAACTTATGTTAAAGGATTCTATTTGATAGGGTCTCGATGCATTTGTAAATTAATTCTTATGACTTTTATGAACATTATAAAATAACTCAATATATTTTTCAGTAATTTATTTGTACTCATCTCCTTTTATGTGCCTTTAAACGTAGCGCCCTCATATAATGTTATGTCCTCATGATAACATTATGTCCCTTGATCTAGGTGTGTCTGTAGAAACGTACTGACTGTATAAAATAGAGGTTAAACAATAACATATAAAGTAAACGATTCTTGAGTATTAAACTTGACGGCCTCATATAATGGTATGTTGGTTGTCGGAATAGGAAAACATTCGGACTAGCTACATGATTTCTAATTGATAAACAGTAACTTATAAAGGAAATGATTTTAGAGTATCAAACATGGCGGCCTAGTATGGTGTTGTGTCCCCATATCTACTTGTGTCTGTAGAAACGTACCGACTGTATAAAACAGTCGATAAACTATAACTTATACAGTTACAATTCTTGAGTATCAAACTTGGCGGCCTCATGTAACGTTATATCCGAATAACAACGTTATGTCCCTTGATATAGTTGTGTCTGTAGAAACACACTGACTGTATGAATGGCAAATAAACAGTAACTTATAAGGTAAACGATATTTGAGTTTCAAACTTGGCGGGGTCGTATGATGTTTTGTTGGATGCCGGAAAGAAAAGCGTGCAGACTGATTACATACTTTGTAATTAATGAATAGTAACTTATAAAGGAAACAATTCTTGAGAATCACATTTGGCGGGCTCATATGATGTTTTGCCCCTTGAGCTACTTGTGTCTGTAGAAACGTACTGACTGTATAAAATGGCAAATAAACAGTAACTTATCAAAGAAACGGTTTTTGAGTATTAAACGTGGCGGCCTCATCTGATGTTATGTTATATGCTGGAAAAGAAAACATTCGGACTGATTACCACACTTTGAAATTGATTGCAGTCCATAAACCTGTAGACCAGTTGTTTGTGGGATATATGCCCGTAACAAGTTCTAGCACATCCCTAGTCCGATTGACTTAGACGTGGATATAGAGAATAATGGTTGGCGTCGTGAATCGGAAATGTTATCGGGCAAGGTGTGGGAATACTAACCGGTGAGCCGAAGGCAGAACGGATAATAATATGAAGCCGAACCCGATATCTTTTCCAATTCAAAGATGTCAACCATCTTTTCAATTTATCCTATTCCCTTCATGTATTCTTTTAACCAATCAAAATGAAAATGAAAAACGAGAAAAAGGAAACAAAAAACAGAGTAGAGAATGATGTAAACATGACGTCATGTGTCATGGTGTTCTTATGACGTCATGATTCGCCACCTGCATGTGCTATATGGTTAGTGACGTATATCAAAATTGTTATACGGCACTTAGTTATCTGTCAGGAAATGGCACTAGTGACAGGATAAATTTCACACTTACAGCTTGGATCACCCGAGTAAGCTCACATTGGTTGTACTGAGAGCAATGTTGAAGCCTCAACCATCCCTCTTAACGCTTTACCAAACGCCAACTTTTAGACTTCCCAAACTGAAACAGTTTGCAGACGACATTTCAAAATGTAATGAAATTGGAAATTTAATCTTCCGATAGAGCAGAAAACTTTGTGCAAAAAGGAAAAATTGCTCGTCACGAGCAATTTCTCCTTTTCCCACAATGTTTTCTAGAGTAGTCTGCAACAAAGTGGTTAAAAGTAGATATTGTTTGGTAAAGGGTTAAAGGCCTTATTCATCAATCGCTGTTGATATGTAAATGACTGGACGTCTACACCTTTCTTTCAAGTCCAAAGCAAGCGAACACCCTTATGACTAAATGAACAATGTTTGATCTCATCAAATTCTTTTGTCATGGCATTAGCTTACTTTAGTGGGCGACGGTAGTGCAGTGGTAGAGCGTCGGTCTCTTGTACCACGGGTACTGGGTTCAAATACCCTTTATGCGGGGTGAGAATTGCCAGGATTAACCTACAAATCGGCGCGAGTACTGGTGTAGTATCCAGGAAGCAGTAACCGAGAGTGAATTTAATAAGCTTCAAGCTTCCGTCACAGTCGATGAAAAATACGTAAGTTTAAAGATTAAATCCTTTATTTTTATTGGCTCTTCCAATTTGGCTATGGTCTCAAGTTATTTCTTCTATGGAGAATACATATATATATATATGGTATTAGATCATGTTACCATACGTGTAATAAATAAACTAGGGATGGGAACGAATATTCGAATATTCGAAAGAAACTGGAAAAGTTGTCTGTTGATAAAAAACGAAATAATGGTTATTACTGCTTTGATATTGCATGCACGTACATGTATACAGATATCGGCTATACACAAAAGGTATGAACAGAGGACTGGTGTACTAGTATTCGGACATGCAGACATTCGGACATCAAAACGAATTCTAAAATCGAATATTCGAATATATTCGAATAGTTCTAGTCGAATATTCGAATAGTGATTTCACTATTCGTTCCCATCCCTAAAATAAACCCCAAACATGCGTTGGTGAATGCTTTATTCGGAACGACTGAGTAAGGTATTCAATTCTGAAACGGTGTTAATATCAGAGACATAGATAGCATGTTAGCTATGTCTCTGTTGATATATTAAAGATGTTAGGTGCAATCAGCGTAGAAATCAAAGGGGTTACTATTCAAAAAGCATCCTATAGGACGTCGCCCCACTGAGTTGGTAATGTTAGATGTTTAATGATCTGAGACCGTAAACTGTTAATAGGTAATACAGTCAAAGACTATTACACGAAGGAGATATCTTATCTCAATAATTATCGTTTAGATAGGACGTATTTGCAGTTTTCAGTACATGGCTTGCTCTAAAAATGCAAATGCTTCTTCTATCACCATTGTTTTCTCAATCTCGTCTGCAAACTGCTTACAATAGCAGCGATTGCAAAACACTATGTTTTTCCGAACAGCAGGGAATCACGATATTCCATGCATCAGGTACAACAACACTCTCTTTAAGTTAATATGGTTGAAAGAGTCGTCCATGTGCTGTTACATTAAATGAATTTGAAAAAGAGGCAGGCCGATAAAGAGAATGCGGCAGATATGAGGTAGAGAGAAAAAGTTAGATAGGAAAGACTGGATAGAGACAGACATACACAGATAGACAGTCAATCACAGACAGAGACCAAGAGGTACAGAAACATAGAGAGACAGGGCGAGAGAGAGAAAAAGACAGACAGACAGACGGACGGACGGACGGAAAGAGAGACAGACGATCAAACGGACGCACGAACGGCCAGCCAGCCAGCGAGCCAGACGGACGGACGGACGGACGGACGGATGGATGGATGGACGGACGAACGAATGAACGGACGGACGGACGGATAAACTGACAGAGACGGACGGACGGACGGACGGACGGACGGACATACATACGAACGGACGGAGAGACAGAGAGAACAGGCATATACTCCCAGGTTGCCCAGAAGGGTTGGTCAAGCTTGGTCAAACAAACGACATTCCGAGAGTTAAGTTGCATACTTAAAGTCATGAAAATCCAAACGCATCTACCATCTTGCTTTGAACCCATGCAGATACGGGACATGTGACTTTAAGTACTGGGCTATAGACCACGAAGGTCCATTCAGCGCCCATGCCTAGTACTGGTAAATCCAGGAAAATAGTAATATAACTGAACAATTGTTGATAATGCATTAAACACCATTCAATTCCAAATCGAACAAGATTCTGCATGCGCTGGTTAACCCTAGCCAAATATCTGTATAAACCTTTTAATGGTCAATGGGTTTGACATCGCGTCAAAATCATTTCAGTTATTTTGCGATGCCGGCCATTGAATGACTTAGGAAGACCCCCATGCTCAGTTGCACATTAGGACTGGTCAAGCCGGTTATAACCATCGGTATTCCCGAATTTAGCTAGGAGACTGCCTCACATGGAAATCAAGACGCCTCCACAGGGATTTGAACACAAGCAGGGGTGGGGCAAATGTGATTCCAAGTTCTGTACTCTAACCATAATTTTACAGAGGCCCATAATATACTATGAACAGATGGGTTTATCAAATAATATGACAAACTTCACACGAGCACACTTTCGCGTGAAGAGTGATATTCATCTAGATAATGTTTTACTGGACGATTAAAGAGAAGTATTTGCGTAAGTCAAAACCGATAAAGCTGGATAGTATCTTAAATGAAAGTACAATACTGCAAGGTGGCATGTCATTGGAAGCGTCCCGGAGAGATGATTCCAATGGTATGTTACTTTGCAATGTTTCTTTTTTTTTTTCAATACTAAAATAAGAGGGAATTTTATCTTGAACGTACGCAAACTTTCAGGCATAAACTGGTCAGTAAGACGGAACCCTGGCTCAACAGATACGAGTAAAAGGTAGGATCAGGATCATCGATATTCCCAAAATTAGCTTTAAGACTATCTCACATTAAATTGCTGTCACCGGGATTTGAACACAAGCGGGGGCACCATGTAATTTGTATCTATCTTATTTAAGCTGTATAATATGCTAAAAATAGACACAGAAAATAATCTCACATACAACGGTAAAAATTGGGCTTACCACATCAAAACCACTTTAAACAATATTGGATTATCAAACATTTGGGAAAACCAATTATACATGCGAGTCAATTTTACCGCAATAAAACAACGCATATTAGACATCTATCAACAAAATTGGTATTCATCAATAAGTAATTCACCTCGTCTTTATAGCTATAGTTTATTCAAAAGTTCATTTATTATGGAACAATATCTCGACATCATTCATGAATCAAAATTCAGAAAGGCTCTTACAAGGTTTAGAACATCAGCACACGAGCTAGAAATAGAAAAAGGACGCCAAAGTAATATTCCCAGAAATGAGAGAATATGTAGAAATTGTAATTCTGGTCAAATAGAAAATGAATTTCACTTTTTATTAATTTGTCCAAAGCATATAAATTTAAGATCAAAATATATAAAGAGGTATTATCATACATGGCCAAATATGCATAAATTTGTCAATTTATTATCAAATCCTTCAAAGAAAATTATTTTTAATCTGTCAAAATATATATATTATGCTCAATGCAATCGAAATTGAATGACACCTTTAAATGAATGAAAAGCTCTTCTGTAAATCCATGTCTTTGTTAAAATGTTTGTTAAAATTGCTATATAACATGTTATGTTTATAATGCAATAAAATATTATGTATTATGTATTTGAAGTTCTGCATTCTAATCACAAATTGACGGAAGCCCCTTAGGAATGCCTATATATAATTTAGGAATATATATTTACTATAGTAAAGGGTCTGGCTGGTTCGGTAAAAACCTATACTAGATAGAACAACACTTTAATTGGGTGTGAAAAACAGTTTATTCCCATATTAATTAAGTGTTAATTAATTAACACTTTCTATTTTTTACATACTTGCAAAATAGTTTATTTCTATTTTGATACACACTGTAAGTTACATATTTACAACAATAAGCTTAGGCATTTCATTTATACGCACATGGGTTTTATCTATGTCTCTAATTTGATTAGAGTAAAATCTGTGCAGTTCGTTTTATAATGTAAACACTCTAATTAACCAATAAAAGTAGGAATTTTTCAACCTAAGTATTAAAACAATCAAACTAGTTGTTTTAAGGAGGAATGTTATAAATTAAGCGCTAAAAGAAATACATTTCATACACTACGTACAATTAATTACCTTTAGACTAGTATAGGTTTTTACCGAACCATCCAGACCTTTTACGCTAGTTTACATTTTTACCGAACTAGTCATTTACCGAACCGACCGTCACCCCTATTAAGATAAGAGATGGATGAAATAAAATTTAACAAACGTCGCGGAAGCGCACTTTCGCGTGAAGAGTGATGTAAGCAATATTCATCTGTCTTTCCAGACAGGAGTTAAGGGAAAAGCTAATTCAAAGAACAAATTCATTCATCGAATAATAACTTCTAACTTTAGGTATTTGGTGAACATAATTAATTGTATCCCAGAACGTTCTTGCAGCTAACACCAAGGAGCACGCAAGGCGTTGTTCTATCTTCACTCATGTTGCATGTGAATTCACCATTCCATCGGTTAACATGGTGTCTAAGATGCGCTTCGTTCACCCTTATAGTCCTGGAACCGACTTCAAGCTTTTCAAACAGGTCAGATCCAGGCCAGACGTTTGAGGCGCATTATCTTTGCCTCTCGCCATAAATTGAGTTAAGAATTACCAAAACAAAGGCAGCTTAACTTTAGTGATAAATTACCAGTAAAAACGGTTATATTTAGTCATACCAATGTGAAAGAGGTTTATATTTAGTCATGCATTACCAACAAAGGGAAGTTTATCTCTAGCGACAACTTACATGAACCAATACGAAGACAGTTTATACTGTTGTGATGAATTGCCAAGAAGGAAATTTATCTTTAGTGATAAATAACAATGCCAATAAGCTGGAAGTTCATATCTAGTGATAAATGTATATAATGTTACAATATATATTGACATGGTGAGAACTACACACAGTTTAAGTAAATAAAGCATCTAGTTTCTTGAATCTGAGAAATGCAGTTTGCGCAATGGAAGCAAAATGAGGATCTGTTTTTCGAGGCCAATTTGAAATTTTCACCGCGCTTCCCGTCTGCTACAAATGTACAATTTCATCAATTCCTCTTTATGGGATTTTATCTACCAATTTATGGCATTTATAAAAATATCCCAAACATAATTTCTATGATATGAGATGGAAATAATATATTACAATAAGATAGGTTGCTCATTGGAAGCATTATACCCTTTTGTGACAATGGCTTCTAGAGATCCATACAGCATCTGCGCTAAAGTAAGATAGACACATGCATTAAGTGTGCAGCAATGAATAGAAAGGGAGTACAAGCTACAGGAACAACCATTTCATTAGTGAACGCTATCGACCAGTTGATATAGCAATTGATTGATTGGTGTTAGGAGATGCAATAAATCCCTCAAATGCGATATATCCAGACGTTTTATGGATCGGTATTATCCCTGGCCCATCCTCTTTACATGTAGACACACAACCCTTATACACGCTAGCATGGGGTCCTGGGCCGTGCACATACCCCGCACTACCTACATGTAATACGTCCATTCCTCCTTTTCTCCAATGTCATTTGTTGTTGTTGTTGTCTTTTCATCTATATAATAATGTTACATGATTTTTTTCTTGAATTACTATTGTTTTTGTTTTGTTTTTTTATTTCTTTTGTCTTCATTTCTCTTTTAACCAAATCCATTTTTTTTCCATATCTTTTAGTTTCATTTTCGTTCATAAATTTCACTTTTCTTTATTTTTCATCGTATTTAATATATTCTCTCTTTCTTTCTTTGTCCTGATCCCTGTCTTTCTCTTTCTTTCAATTTTCATGTATATACACGTATTGATGAACATACATTTGCGTATCTCTCCACTATGTCTCTCCGTTACCAGTTAATTCTTTTAGCGCAGAAATGGCTTTGTTGATTCTCTTTGCGGGGATCTGAGTAGTACACAATTCCCATGTGACAAATAAACAGAGTCTAATTCAAGGACAAAACAGAAGCTCAGCTGGCCACTGGTCCAAGACATTCTATGGACGTTAAATCATTTCCCTATGCTAGATTTGGGCAGTAGTCCAATTTGCAATTACAAACGACCAAATCGTCCATATGGATTCATGTCGCGTAAGCTTACTGTTAAAAACTTATTGATTTCACATCTATTTTGAAAGAACTTCTAACAGCTAAGCTAAATCTCTCTAGATAAAGTCCTTCACGTTTATGAACTACTTGATAAAGTCTAAATCTGAACCCGTGGTGTGAAGATTTGTTTTTGGTCCGAATTGAAAGCAAATCGTTATACAGAACAACTCATAATTTGAGTCTCATTTGAACCACACCGAGTTTCCACTTAATAAAACAAGCATTACCAAATTCATTGTTATAGTACAAAAGATACGCCTCAGGTTTAAAAAGAAATAGAAAGACAATCAATACTAACGAAATATGTTTGAGTCATACTTAAATAAGGCGCGCATTATCGTGACGTCGTCGCGCGGACTGATGACGTCACATTGTGTTGGCGGAAGTTGGAAGTTCAATGGCCGCATAAGAAGCCAACCCTCACATGTTTTAAAAGGAAAGATAACGATTACGCACACATAAAATGATGAAAGGTGTTTAAAATGTCCGCATTGGTCCGCCCCTACCAGGGAGGAGCTCCGACGACAAACCAGTTCCTCGCCAAGAGATGGGATATACAGAAATTCCTCACACATCGCAAGAAAGTGGCTGCAGGTTGTATTTTGTTCCAATTTGTTGTGAATTTTACAAAATTTGAAATTCGGAATCGCTAATGAAATCATTCAGGGCTTCATCTGATTCAATGATCTCGGTATTTCCTCAGATATACTACTGTATGGGTTTGGCTTTTTTATATACAACCAGCTGCTTTGTTCCATTTGTCGAAAATGCAAGCAATTACAATATGAAAATAATTATATATACCGTTTACCAGTTTGGTACAGGATCAAGACCTACACCTGTGACTCCTACGGCTTTCTGGACCCACCATTACTAGGCTAGGGCTCTGAAATTACTTGCCGAAGGCCACTTCCACGAAACCAGAGGTGTCAGTTGGGCTCGAACCCGGGACCCCCCGAGTTCTGAATCGACCATCTAAGCCATTGAGCCACGCAGGACCCTAATATTTCTCATTTGCACTTATATCATTTACTCTCTACACTCAGGGAACATTCTTTAATTTAGTACGAAAATGATATATATTAAAATTGTTTACTTCAATATATGCCCATGCATCTATCGTGAATCTCTTCCAAAGGTATTGAGTAGTTGCTCTAGATGTGCAAACAAATATCGATTTACCATATTTCATCAATTGAATGTAGGGCCTTGTATTCTTTTGTGACTGCCTTATTAAAATATCACCTGACATTCTAGATTTGCGAACTAATATGTCATGTTCGTATACTTGATTATGTACATTACTTTTATTTTCATTTTCGTGAATGTTTTACTTTTATCATGTGTTATTTAAACGTTCAATGTTCAAGCATCGGTGACATTTTCGCTAGCTAAAGAACTGTGTAAAAGATTTCTACGCAACCTCAATCACAATGCAATTTCTTTAAACATTTGAAATTATACCATTGTATATTTTACAAATTGATTTACTGCATATTTGTTGTCATTTGGTTAAATGTCGTGTCAACAAAAGTTTGGTTTTGTTGCGGCTTTCATGCATTCATCAGTTTTAGGCCAAAGCACACTCACATGAAACCAAAAGTTTCGGTGGGACTTGAAACCGGGAACCCTGCTGTCTTAAACCGCCACATTAACCACTCAGCCACGATGGATTGATCTACTTTACTTTTTGATGGACTTTTGATACCAAAACGTACTACATGGTACTGTGAGTTTATACCCTTGAACTTTTGTATTGCAGCCAAAGCGGTGATCGACAACAGGCCCCCGACAGTACACATGCACTTGCACATTAAGCTGAAGAAATTCGTGGTAAATATATGAACACTCTTTCCATCTACATCTATACTGATTTTTAAACAAACTGCAGAAGTCTATCTCAGAAAAATGACGTTACAACATTTACATTCCTTCATTTATATTGCGTGTGCTCCCTAGATCCAAAATTGTATTTCCCTTTATGACCTTGACATTGTTGCCTATTGGTAATGATATCTGCATAACAAAGAATGTCTTTAAGAGAAGGAGTAACGTTCATAGTTTATTAAAGGCACATAAAAGGAGATAAATGCTATATCAAACTATATTATTTGGTAAACATTTGGTCAGATTCAAATAGTTATCACCAAAAAAAAAACCACCAGTACAACTTAAACATGAAAGACAACCAGAAAAAAACCAGATTAGACAGTTTAATAATTCATATTGTGTGATTCTTCACCTCTGACCTTGACAGTCGATACACACATTTTTCAACTGACCAATCATAATTCGTTATTTTGAATATATAAACAAACAGGTTGTTGATAAACATGATTGAATTGGAGACAACTATATTTCAAGAGCAAAATAACTTATGTTAAAGGAGTCTATTTAATAGGGTCTCAATGCATGTGTTAATTAATTCTCATAACTTCTATGAACATAATGAAAGAACTTCATAAATTTTTTCAGTAATTTATTTGTACTCAATCCTTTTATGTGTCCTTCGTACACTCTGCTTTCGAACTTGTAACTCTTCCTTCAATAAGCGGAAAATCAACTATGCATCAATCGGTCTTAAACGATTTGTTTTAATGTTCGGTTTTCATATTAAATCAACATCTGTTCAGTTATACCCATATGCACGTCTTTTCGTTTTTTGTCGTTGTTTTAAGAAGAAAATTACCCCTGCCGTAGTACACACACAATTGAAATTAAAGACCCAGCTGAATTGACGTTCTTAAAACTGGACCGAGTAAATAAGCGACTTTTAAAAGTATTCAAGCTGTATAAAACTAGGTTAAAACTTTTTTCTTTCTTTTATTTCACCTTTTTCTTTTTGTCTTTTGAAACCTCTTCCTGGTTATCATGGGTGGATTCATACCAACATACATAATTCCATACTCAGTTAGGTGAAGACGGGAAGAACCAGTGGGATTCCGCTAGTCTGCCAAGATGTTTACGAACTATTTCAAAACGTCCCTGTTTTTATGTGCCACGTGTCCTATTTTCCCCGTCTGTAAACTGCATTATAATGGGGTGACGACAGACTCGCCACAGAGTTGGCCGAAGAACTGATAGGCATTCATGCTTCAGCCAAAACCAATTAGCGGTGTCGGGGCTGTTAATCGGCGGAATTCTCCCACCCCGAACTAAGCACATGTACGACCTGACGAATACTAGCAGTATCCAGTTATAGGTAGTGGCTTACTCTGTAAGTGCGGTAATTTAACCAGCAAGTACTTTGTTTACGTGTAAATCAACTGTAATTGCGTGTACATAAACTGTATTACCATCTTACATGTATCAGTATACATGCGACTTTAAAAGTACGAAAAGAATGATCATTGGAAGTAAAATCATCATCAACAAATTGCATTAACCACTTATATAACACCTAACTGGATCGCATCAGCATCAAAAAGTTTTAAGAAAAGAAAAACATTTACAAAAGGATATATGGCCTATCACGAGCTATGCATTCTATTGAAACAATGGTATGACAAAGATGTCGGTCATGTGAAAATGCGTCTGCGTCTGATTTATAAATTGGTTAAGTGATTGATTTATTGGTGAAATGATTGGTTGGTTGAATATTTTATAATCTCAACCGATTACTCGATTGGTTATTTTATATTCTATTATATGTTTTATATTTTGCATCTGATACTTTTCCTAATGCGGGTTCATTTCGTTGTAGAACGAAGCAGAGCGTCTGGCTCTAATCGAGCGAGACAACAGGATCCTGCTGGAGAAAATGGCACACATCATGCGTACAGGCGGACTCGTGGACCACAAGAACTACGAGTTTAGGACCAAAAGGTAACGGGTTCGATCTTTGCTTGTCACAGTCTCGGCAAGCGAGAAAAGATGTTTTTCTTGGTTCAACAACTGTTCATTTATGTTGCAACGCCCGGCTTATTATGGACCAAAGGATCATCGCATTGTCGGCTAGGAGAATACCTCTATTTAAAAAGAAATCCTGAACAAAAGAGTTTGAAACCATTTATCGAACTGTGAAAACGTGTCATACAAGACGCTTATTTTGTTTGTATGGTGTTTAACGTTGTGTCAATGGATTTTCAGTTAAGTAACGGTTTTCCTGGATCCACCAGTACTAAGTTAGGGATATGAAGTGACTTACCACAGGACACACATACACACGAAATCAGAGGTATAGATGGGAATCGAACTCGGAACCCCCGATATCCAAACCCACTTCTTTAACCACTAGGCAACGCAGGAGATTTTAAACGTTCATTGCTGATTAAGAAAGAAATGCATCTTTGTGTTAAAAGGAGACTTGGTTAGTGCTCAGTAATTTCTTATTTCACCACAACTGCTCTTCAATGTCGCATGTATGACTGATTCTTGAATATTGAAACAAACTTAAAACATTTTTTTTGGAAACAGAAACTTTCAACTACAACAAGTGAAAAGGCATTTTAAGTAGTCAGTGTGACATGTGTGGCTAATAAGACAAAGGCTATACAAGTCAACCATGAAACTTCACCTCATGGAAATCGGCATCTACCATTACCGTGCCTTGAGCCCAAGCGGAGAGGGATCATGTGGTATGAAATTCATGTACTCTAATTGCCATTGAGACCCCTTGTCAAAATCGAGTAATTCATATATCTTGAAACAATAACATACTCGAAAGTATTGTTAAATGATAGCATATTGTTATTTCTAGTTTGAACAAGGCGAAGCGTCAGCGGGAGCTGCTGAGGATCACCCACGAAAACCTGGCGATACTAAAACGACTAACGACCAGGGAACCTCATTACAACCACAAACGATGGCTCTTCGAATATCAGGTATGATTCGTGCTTTGTGTTTATATGTGTTGACGAGCCACATTACAACCACTAGTAGTGGCTCTTCGAATATCAGGTATGATTCGTGTTTTGTGTTTATGTGTGTTAATGTCCTCAAGAGCCACACTACAACCACAAAGGTTGGCTATTTGAATATCAGGTATGATTCGTGTTTTGTGTTTATGTATGTTTACGAGCCACATTACAACAACAAACGCTGCCTCTTCGAATATCAGGGATGATTCGTGTTTTGTGTTTATGTATGTTTACGAGCCACATTACAACCACAAACGCTGCCTCTTCGAATATCAGGTATGATTCGTGTTTTGTGTTTATGTATGTTTACGAGACACATTACAATAAAAAAACGCTGCTTCTTCGAATATCAGGTATGATTCGTGTTTGTGTTTATGTATGTTTACGAGCCGCATAACAATCACAAACGCTGCTTCTTCGAATATCAGGTATGATTCGTGTTTTGTGTTTATGTATGTTTACGAGCCACACTACAACCACAAACGCTGCCTCCTCGAATATCAGGTATGATTCTTGTTTTGTGTTTATGTATGTTTACGAGCAGCATTACAACCACAAACGCTACCTCTTCGAATATCAGGTATGATTCGTGTTTTGTTTTTTTGTATGTTAATTAATGTCTTCAAGAGCAACACTACAACTACAAGCGTTGCCTCTTCGAATATCAGGTATGATTCGTGTTTTGTGTTTATGTATGTTTACGAGCACCATTACAACCACAAACGCTGCCTCTTCGAATATCAGGTATGATTCGTGTTTCGTGTTTATATATATTTAAGAGCAACATTACAACCACAAACGCTGGCTATTCGAATATCAGGTATGATTCGTGTTTTGTGTTTATGTCCTCAAGAACCACACTACAACCACAAACGTTGGCTTTTCGAATATCAGGTATGATTCGTATTTTGTGTTTATGTGTCTTACATCCACAAGAACCACATTACAACCACGATCGATTGCTCTTCGAATAACAGGTATGCTTCGCGTATTGTGTTTAGATTTGTTTATGGCGACAATAACCGCACTTCAATCACAAATGATGGCTCTTCGAATGCCAGGTATGTTTCGTGTTTTGTGTTTATAAGTGTTTGTAGCGAAATTGTGTTTAGATTTGTTTATAGCGACACTAGCCGCACTTCAGTCACAAATGATGGCTCTTTGAATGCCAGGTATGCTTCGTGTTTTGTGTTTATAAGTGTTTGTAGCGAAATTGTGTTTAGATTTGTTTATGGCGACACTAGCCGCACTCCAATCACAAATGATGGCTCTTCGAATGCCAGGTATGCTTCGTGTTTGTGTTGATAAATGTTTGTTGCGAAAACAACCACACTACAACCACATGCGTTTACTCTAAGAACATCAAGTATGCTTGGTGTTTTGCATTTGAATACTTATTGTATCTACAACTCTGACCAGGATGTTTATTCTCGTTGATCTCACTCTTATTTTGAGGAAACATATTTGATGTTAAATTTATACAGAATGTCCGTCGAATAGTTGGTGCAAATAGTATCATATTTTTGTCCAGATAGTTTTGGCAGACCTATTTGACATCCAAATGATTGTTTCATTTAATATCCATCATTCCTGTAAGATGGTCATACTAGAACGGTGTTTACAAAAAATTGTCAGTTACATCGTACCGTTCAACGGATACCAAACAATAACACCGTTTTATAGCCGGAACCTAGGCCTAAAGTCGTAACACTTTCCTATCACACAGAACACTTTTAAGAATGCTTTGTTTTGGGGTTTTGGGTTACACTTACAGGTATATCTTCTAAACAGTACATTCATATATTATCATGGTTTCATATGTTAAATACATATATCAGTATAGAAGTAGCCAAGTAACTCATGTGTGCCTAAAATATTGCATAAACTCTGATATTGATTGGCTCTCCTTCTGTGTATTGTCACCTGATGCATTTTAATAAGACTTGATGCTACTGTTAACACGACGTGTTACCATTTCGAACTAATCACAAAATTAAATTTAACACCATTCACTTTATGAGCTGAACAAGTTTCCTTTGCCATTTACTGGTACCACCTTCAGATGTCTTTAAAGTGTACCAATTGGAGAGTTTATTACCACGGATAATGGGTTTACCGTCAACTTTATGTGACCGCCTGGGGACCATTTCTTGAGAACTTCGGGGTTTGCCTTAAGAACATTTATCCCCGATTGAAGACAAATTTCAATGCCGTCTTTTGGTGCAATATTGGCCGCTGTCCTCGATAAACTGTAGTAGAGAGTGTTTACGTTCAACAACTACAACAAGCACGTTTTATGTAGTTAAAAGGGACTTCCACATAGGTTTTATTCTGTGATTAAAAAGCGTTAAATTCTGGGCACCAAACAAATGACCATTTTCATTTTTTATATTAAAGATATCAACGTATATAATACAAAATATACAGATCTGTGTTGTCATTTTATCCGAAAAACGACATTTTAAAAGATTAGAAAATTCATCTGTAAGATTGTCCCCTAAACCTTCCCTTTTGTTTGATAAGTGTTTAGGCATTTGATGATTTTTCACGAGGCCAAAGCCAGTTACATTCTATTAATAACGTGGAACAAGTTTTTATGCAAGAGTATCACCCGTTCCCAATGGTTCAATGAAGTGAAGGTATTTTTGTCATCGTTTTTTTATACAACATACCTCCGGGGCTATGCACCCATTTAAAGAGGCTATATTGCCTTCACGACAAAGGCTTCAGGTCGTTAACCTGTCAATATATCTGCCTTTTACTTCGTGAAGCCACATGACCCAAGAAAGCTTCCGAAACAGCCCGGGTACTTAGTGAAAGGCCATAAATATTACATAGTTTGGAATCAACAAGATGTGTTCGTGAATATCCGTAACCAAGGGATGTTTCCGGAAAAGCACGATTATTTGGACGGCACACATTGTTGTTAAATGATCTTTTTGTTTTTGTAAACGTTATTTTCTCACAGGCAAACCAGCAATACCTGATGAACATTGCCAAACATCCTCATCCCTGGAGAAAGGAGCAAAGCTCCTACAAGTCTATGGTGCAGCGACAGACCAATGCCAATAAAAAGATCAACGAAAAGGTAAGGCTAGCATGGAACACGTCATAGTGTGGGTTCAATGCAAGATTGTGGTAAGTATGTCTGAAGATTTCAACATGCGAAGCAAATTCTTATACACCGAAACACGGTTCGTCAAACATAGTATCATTTTTAAGGTGAATGTGATTTTGAAACGTGGCTAGCGAGTAAACAAACCGGTATATGCTAGTTTCAGGTAAGTTATTTATTCGGGAGATCACGCTAAGAAAGTTCTATAAATCTGGAAATCCCTGTAAAAAGAAAACACTCAATATTACGTGTTCAATGAATATTGCGCACTTCATCTTAAACAACGAGAGCATTTATGAAAAAAATAAATATATAATGTGTGTATGTGTACAGTGACTATCAACTATCCACAAATCATACGCTCCAAATTTATCAAGAGCCAACATTTCGACTGTTCCAAATTTAAAAAGTTTGCAGACGACATTTCAAAATGTGAAGGAGTTGGGAAATAATCTTTTGATAGGGCAGAAAACATTGTGGGAAAATGAAAAATTACTCGCTACGAATAATTACTCCTTTTCCAACAATGTTTTTCAGAGTCGACTCAAACAAAGTAATTAAATGTCGTTATTGTTTGGTAATGGGTTCAATGATTCGAAGTTATGCTTTATCCACAGCGGTAGAAATATCTGAAGTAACAACATCAACACTATAAGAGAAAAAATATGATTGCGTTTTGAAACACTTTCGAGTTGATACTCGATACCGTCTCATCATTTTCAAGGTTCCTGAATGTCTTCATGATGTTTTACCCTTTCCCAAACCACATAATTTCGACTGTCCCAAATTGAAAGAGTTTGCAGACGACATTTCAAAATGTGATGGAATTTGAAAATAATCTTCTGATAGGGCAGAAAACATTGTGGGAAAAGGAAAAATTGCTCGTTACGAGCAATTTCTCCTTTTCCAACAATGTTTTCTAAAGTCTTTTGCAACAAAGTGGTCAAATGTCGTTTTTGTTTGGGAGAGGGTTAAAGCAAAATGTACTCAGAGACGATGAATCAAGAGACGACAAAAAGTGCAATGTTATCTCGGGGGACACTTCAATAGTTTTAATAATTCAACGCTTCCCTGACAAATTGTCATCATATCTTACACCATGCTAAAGTAAGTCTATCATATCCTTCGTGTGACTCGATACAAATTTGTAAAACCGGAAGTAAAGCTCACGTGCACCTGCACACTTTTCAGCGTCAGTAATAAACAACTGATACATATAATAAATGTATTTACAGTACTATGCGTGGTATAGTATGAGATTGTGTTTACATTTGACATTGAGCATGTAATAGACAGTGTATATTGTATGTATCAATGATGTTGTTGTTATCTTATGCTTTCGTTTAAACTTATCTAGTTCATATCGATTTTGAAGCAAGTTCTCAAAACTCTCGATTCTGCTCCCCGGATAAATCGCTAGTTTTCGTATCATAACCCATTACCAAACATTAACGACATTTGACCAGTTCTTTTAGCAGACGACTCTGGAAAACATTGTGGGAAAAGAAGAAATGATTATGAGATATTTCTTCCTTTTTCACAAAGTTTTTTCCTATCAGAAGATTATGAAATGTCTTCTGCAAACTCTTTCAATTTTGGACTGTAGAAAATGTTGCGTTTGGTAAAGGGTTAAATGATATTGCACGTAACAGCCATATTGCATACAACAAAAATAATAATGTATCACATACGGTAATGGTATAAACAAAAACCAATGATAAAACATATGGTATTGGTTGAGTCGTTATAAAGTCTGTAGATTCCAAGTTAGGCATTAACTGCGTTATTGAAGCACTGTTTGTTATTTTTCGCAATTGTAGTGTCTGCTTAGTCTCGTCAATGCCTGTTATATGACAATGCATGTAAAAAAATAAGTATATTCAAACCTAAAGTGCGATAAACGTTTTTAAGTATCACCTGTCGGGTGAGGTACATCACAGCAACCGAAAATGTTTATGATATTTATGAATTTCGTTTTTCTATTGTGTCCTATAACACTGTACATAGTATCAACACATACTACAATAACCAGAAGCCATTCTAGCAACCAATAGTTTAAATAAGAAAAACGCGATTAGTTCACTATCTAGTGTGAACATGTGATTCATTTAACAGGATAGCGTTTTGCTAAATTTAATGCTAAAAATCACAATTCAAAACAACCATTCTAAGCAATTCCATAATATCATTCTATCTTACCGCAATATTTCAAAGTGACACGTCACTGGTATCGTTTTTTCTTGACGCCTCAAATTACGTGTCACATGGCAATAGTGACTTCAGTTTACGGTAAGTTAATAGAAAACTTATTCGGTTTACATGGATTGTGGAACAAGTTAATACAACTTAGATTAATCCCTCTCAATTTGGCTTCCGGGATACATATCAAGTTCTCGCGCCGAATGTGAATTAAAGAAAGGTCGCAACTAGATCCTCCTTCTCACAGGATTTGAACCCACGACCCTCGTGTCAAGAGGTCGACGCTATAGCCCCATTCGGAACACCTCGGCCATTTCTTAAAATAACCTCGGAGGCAATGGGGAGCCATTTTTGAAAGTAGGTCAGCAACGAAGGGCATGTCCGTTTGCAATCGTATCTACTCGGAAATCCCCGGCACAAGCCGGGGATTGCCGAGTAGATACGATTGACAAAATATGAATCAAAGATGTGTTGATATGGTCATCTTTAATGAAAAGGGTAAAAACAAACATTCAATTGTGATATATAATCAATTTGTGTGTATTTAAATACATATTTAGTGCCTGTGTGCATTTTGCGTTAGCCGCCGGAAATAAGGCGAATTACCCCAGGATTTCTGGTGTATTCATGTACTGCCTACGAGGTATATCTACCGACTTGTTACGGGGATTGCCGAGTAGATACGATTGGCTATAGTCCTAGACCGCTATCCTCCACAGTAATTTCCATGTACGTGTAAATCAATGTTGACTTATGCAAATATTCTCGTTAAGTCGTTTAGTATAGAAAATTTACCAAGATTTTGAGCGGGGGTTGCCGACCGGTTTGCCCGAAGCATTATAAAATGGCATGGCGTACGCGCGGATGTACTCGCTGTTGTGGTTGCGTGACTTGTAATGGGAAAATTGTATCCATTACAAAAACGGCCTAGAAATAATTTGATGATAAGGAATATCGCAGAAGTACACGCTGCAGGATACGGGCAGATCAATGTACGATTTGCAATTTACCCCTTTCTGGGAAATTTTCTGATTTTTTTCTTTCTTGGCTAAGTCCAATTTCTTGTGTAAAAAGAGACGAAAATCATGAGATCTATCTCCGATTTGCAGTTTACCCCCTTTATAACTATTATTTTTTATTTTCTTGTTTTTGTTTTTCAGGGTTTTTTATGTTGATTTTTCTTTCTTTTTTTCGTTTTGTTTTGTTGCTTTTTTCTTGACTCTGCTCAATTCCTTGTGTAAAAAGATGCTCAAATCCTTGTGTAAAGAGTGAGGTAACCTATTTTTTTACTTCTTAACTTCAAGAATAATGTTGTAACTTGTATTTGGCACCAATTGGTTGTTTAAGATATATTTAGAGCTATGTATCATTCAAAAGAACACTTGTAGGAAAGAAAGACAATATTTGGCAAAGTGTGATGAAGATAAGTTGAATAATATATATTCGTCCCTGAAAATGCTATGCATATTGTACAGTTAATCAAGGTCAATATTTACACATGCAATAACACTTTCAAATCATTGCAGAAAAGTTAACATTGTATTGCATTCGGTTGTTGAGTTTGAGTGCCGTTTTATTGTTTCTTTGTTTGCTTTTTGTTTCGATTTTACATTTTCAATTTTCAACAGTATAATATGCGTGTTTTGTTTTTGTCTAAAAGGTCAAGTCAAAACTCACGCCGGCGGAGACACCAGAACCCGACAAGACGGAAACTCAAACGTCACCGGAAGTTCAAGTTAAAGTAGAACCCGTCTGCGAAATAAAGGTCTCCGAGAAACTAGATACACAAAGCAGTCCAGGGAAGGAGCAAACATCGCCGGCCGTTGTTTTCAAAATAGAGCCGAATAACGACAGCGAGCGGGAATCCAGAAAGGGCGCTACGAGCTCGGTGTCGACCAAGGTGAATGCCAAGGAGGACAAAATGGCAGCGGACAAAATGGTGGCGTCCCCGATCACGATTTCGAAGGATGATTACGATGCCGCTGTTAATGTTGATCTACCGAAGGTCGAAACCCCCTCGTCGACCCCCGAAAATTGATTGTATGTAGAATGTAACGAAAAAGTGTAAGATATTGAATAAAGCAAGATTTTGAAAGCAACATGCGCTATTTGTACTCTAGTTCGTTTTGATAAATGTAGCATTTTTTTGTGGGTGGCAATTCGTTTTCCAAAGTATTTCAGTTATGGGAGGCAGTATTTGCAACGCCTTGTGCGAATTGATTATTGTTCATTCACTGGAAAAGTTCTTTTCTACTCATTGTTTTGTGATATACATATCATTTGCAGTCAAAAATTCAAATATTGACCATCGGGACAATGGCCAAACTACGGGTATACTTAAGTGTTTCTCGGTTATATTAACCTAGCAGCACTTGATTAAACGTATACTTCATTATAACAAAAACGTCGTTTTGCAGTAACTGCTGCAGAAAGCGTAAGAAACGATTTTCGTTATACATAGTGTACACATGTGAACGAGTCCTTAACATACATACATATACTAAGGGGATCGATTCGCATCAAACGCAAATCTCTAAGGCAAGCCATTCCATAATGGACTTTGTACCAAACTCATAGTACGTTCTAAGGGAGACAAATCTTGAACCAAATACATATAGTGTTGAAGAGAGTTCGCTCCCTTTCTATAATTGTTAAGTACTCATTAAGATGGCGCAACAGAATAATTTTTAGCTTAACCAATTGTATCCTTCTATACGGATTTAACATCGCGGTAAAACTTTTTTTGTATGTTCCGACGCCTGACTCATTATGATGCAATATAATGATATAGTGAGACCCAATTTTAACTGCCTTTTAATGCTGGTCAAGCTAGTTTGAGCCATCGGCTTTATGTAGGTCAGTTGGAGACTGTGTCGGATAAACATTCAACCAAATGCCGTTATGGAGATTTGAACCATGTTCATTTGAACAAGGGAATCAAATCTATGTTATAAACTAGTTAACGATTTAACAAAAGTTCAACTCTACCACCTGCTGACAATATTCTTTTACTTGAAGCAGACGACTTAAGAAGAGCTTTGTAAACATTAAAAAAAAACATTTCAATTCTGCTGTTGCAATATGTGATTAGGTTGTAAAAGCATTGTGGTAAAAGAAGAAGTTGCTTGCGATAAGCAATAAGAGCAATTTGATAAATAGACTATGAGGCTTCGGTTAATGCCAAACAATGTGTCGGTATGTACAACCATTTCGTGTGAGACTTTAATGCGTAAGACTTCGTCTGCAGCTATAAATGGCAAAACGTCAGAATTGACTGACAGAACAATAGGCCCTCGTTATCGTGTGCCAGTCTATTATACGCAAGGTTCAAGACTATTTAATGTTTAACGGGTAAACAGGATTTTTTTAACGCTTTACCAAACGAGAAACGTTCTAGCGTTTAAATTTGAAACGGATCTCAGACGATAATACAACTATTTTTTGGTTTTATGTATCAACCAGAATGACGAGTTCATTGTTCATGTACAAGAAAACAAAGAAATCACAGACAGACGAAAATAGAAGCAATATAAAAATTAAAAAAAAGAATAATTAAAACAAACAAAAGTACAAAATTAACATACATCGCATATACGGATTAAAGCATGTTTGACAAAGTATCTGCTTCACTCCTTATGTCAAACCTTTCACCGACAGCTATTAATCGCTAACGTATGGTATTATTCTTATAATTTACAGAGGTATCATCCATGAAACGAATACCAAAACCGAGGGTGCGGATATTATTGTCGTCTGCAGCAGATGCGTTGGTATTTGTGATTATTAAGCAAAGGGTTAAAGCGATTATGCGATTAACGATTGTTAAACATGTCGCCGATTTGTAAACCTCGTCGAAAACCATTGTTTCTGTCTCTGATCGCTTAAAGGTACTCACTCGGTTTAACTCTTTACCAAACACCAAATTCTCGACTGTCCCAAATTGAAGGAGTTTGCAGATGGCATTTCAAAATGTGATGAAATTGAAGAATAATCCTCTGATAGGAAAGACAACATTGTGTAAAAAGGGGGAAATTGCTCGTTCTCCTTTTTCCACACTGTTTTCCAGAGTCGTCTACAACAGATGTCGTTATTGTTTGGTAATGGGTTAAGGTGGGAACAGAATGTGATTTGACAATCCTCAAGATATTTGAAATGTCTTTGCAGTAAACGGATGTCTGAAACTTTGAAGACAAATTGTCAACTAACTTTTGACCAATCAAACAGTGATCAATCTCAATCAATCGATCTCTTCGAAAAAAGAAATTGGCATTTTTTGTACATCATGTTGACTTTTTCGAGGAAATTCATGACAATTTAAAAATGAATTTGTAACCATAATAACATAATATTATCAATATTTCTACTTCGTCTGAATGTTTTAGAACGTTTGCAGTAATTGTCACACAATATTACAAAGAAAAATCCATTTTTTGTATATTCAATGTCGTCTGTTAATTCTTTACCAAACGCCAAATTTTCGACTGTTCCAAATCGAAAGAGTTTGCATACGAAATTTCAAAATGTGACGAAATCTAAAAATAATCTTCTGATACGTCAGAAAAACCATTGTGGGAAAAAGAGCAAATTCTCCTTTTCCGACAATGTATTCCAGGGTCGTCTTCAACAGACTTGTCAAATGCCGTTATCATTTGGTGATGGGTTAAATGTAGTTATCTCAATTCTGACGCTCTGAAAATTCAACATAAGTAAATAAATTCAAAAAGTAACATAGCATTACTAACACTGTACCTTTAACCGATGAAGGCGTAGCAGTGTGTGTGCTCTAATCAAGGTACATGCGTAAAGCAGTTAATACCGTCCGCGTACAAATAAAGATGATCTCATATCATTTCTCATACTCGTTATAATCCGGTACCAGACTTTATGGTGCAGACCTGCATGATTGAAATAATACGGGGAAGGGGGTTAGCTATTGAACGGTTGTCTTGTCTTGTGTTTCATAAAACCAGAAACAAATATTTCGCACCAACATTATTCGTTTGTATGTTTATGTGGGGTTTAACACCGAGTCAACAATATTTCATTCACCTTACGGCTTTCCTAAAATCACAAGTACTAGGTACTGCGGCTCTTAAGTGTCTCACCAAAAAACTCTCCGAAGAAACAAGGGGCACGAACCTGGGTTCTCCTGGTTCTAAGAGGTCCACCTTAACGACTAAGTAACGCAGGATCACCCAATATTATTACTGTTTATTGTGGTTCTCAAAAAAGTATAACTATATAAAGGATAGACCCAGCTAACTCGAACCATCGACATTTCCTGATCAGCTACATTTTGGTTTGCGTTGAGAACTTGCAATGCGACAAGTAAAGGTCAGTTCGGAGATGCAGAACTGACCTTTACGTGTCGTATTGCAGGTTCTCACATTTGCAAATCCGGAACCAAACCATTTACAGATTTTCTTTTTATTCCCGTTTTGGTGTTACGCGACACCAGCTAATATAATAAACACCCGGTCAATGGTAGCGGATTAAAACACCTTGAAATTAAACACCACAAAAAGTAACCTTTACATCGATACAGAGTCAAGTGGTTTAGTCATTGTTTTCATGGTTTTGAGGCATGGGCTTGAATCTTTTTTTTTTTAAATGTGGCACCGAACGGCATCGATAGCAGAAGTATTCAGTATTTGGCTGTTCATAATGGTTTGATATCGTGTCAATTGAATTTCACTCATATTGCAATCCTCGGACATTAATGGACGGAGAATGATGTCCAAATGCTTAACTCCCCATATGGGCTGGTTTAGTCAGTTAGACTAAAAGGCCTACTGGATTTAATACGAAAGACTACCTTTCATGAAGATCTAAATATAACATTACACCAAATCATGATATAATTGATGGCTTTGTATTTGGATAAAAACATCTGACGGCCTTCTTTTCTTTGTTGAGTAAAGGACATTTCATATGACGAATTCGTCTGTCGTCTTTCGTCGACACTGTATATTCGTGAAAGGAAAGTTGTAGCGATGGGTTTCAACCAATGTCACTTTGGATGAAGGGGACAAATAGGCATTGCGAATGGAAAGAGAAGCATATTGCAAGAGATATGAAGCAAATATTCGGATCAAGGGCAATTGACTAGTCGCAATTGTGTGACTGAAGAAATCGTTTGAAATGGAATTAAAACCATCAAACAAACAGTCTGGTCAAAACTTTATCTTCTCTTGATTGTTAAAACAAATTCTTACAACTTACATTTTTTACTCTCAATACTGCTTTTTGGATACATAGCCGATACTCACGTCGGAAAGGGAAAACAAAGATTCACAAGATGGACCCTGTTACTAAAAGAAATCGAGCCCACGACCCTCGTGTCCCATGACCGACGCTCTATCCTAGAACCAAAGCCGGTGGCTTAGACATGATGCTATGCAATTGTGGTGACGTAAAGACAAAACACATGGATAGTTGAACCGCATCTTAATCAACAGGTATAGTAGTACAAATCAACCAACCCGTCCCCTTTATGACTGAAGATTCGTTTAAATGTAGGACTTTTTTATGCAGTTCAATTCTTGAAGACAATGTTTGAAAATACCTATGTCTTGTTACCCGAGACGCAAGCCCCATCATAATTGCGACTGGACGGGATATTATTTGACAAATTGGTAAGCGTCGGGAAGTTTAGACCTGAGGACCCGGGTTCGATTCCAGTAAACGACAAATTATGTCACTGTTGACTGTACAGTAACGTAGATATAGACACTAAATCCTAGATTTTTAATGGTAGATCATCCACGGAGCATGATGTCCCCTATTTTTCCATTTTGTATTATTTATTTATCTATCTAATTTTGTATTAAACGGCGATTTCTACTTTTACCCTGCCATGTTTGTCTTTTCGAAAGCATAACCTCAGATCCTCTTTGAATTCCAACTGCCGTCTGAATATGCATTTAATTTGGAACGATACCAAAACATTGACGATTTACAAAGGATTGTTTCATATCCGTAAAAACGGGACGGTTTTGTTGTGACCAGATCAAATTTAATAACCAGATAAAATCTGAATTCACAATTCTATGCTCGTGGGATTGGAACAAAACCTTAAATGTACATACTTTGTGTAAACTAAACGGCTATGCTAATTAATTACGTTAATGGATCAAGGAATTGTTACTTTTGATGGAAATATGTAATATGAATCTTCGAAAATCGAGGTATACAATTCATTCATAACACATTTGTTTGTTTGTTTATCCGTTGTTTACTTGTCTTATAAAGAATAGTCATTTGTTTTAACGATGTATTTAACCTGAAAAATTGATACAATAAACAAGGGGACGAAATGTTTTTTCAAACAATTTTAAGACGTTTTTAAATAACCGTATACATTTTTGAAAACATACTTAAAGACTAGGAATTGTTGTCAATCTCCATTTTCAAACAATATCTTATCCTTTCAATGAATTGTCCCAATTTCTGTTTAGTGAAAAAAGAATACTGCTTTATAGCAATCATTTTCCAGTTTGAATGGTTAAGTTAATGTACCGTTCGATAAAGATAGAGGGGGAATATTCAGGTGTTAAAGATGATTTAATAAGAAGATATTAACATAGAGACAAGCACCCTACAAGATACACCTGCTGTAATTATTGCGTGAGAGATATTCTGCTCTTCTCCATGTTCTTCTTAACAGTATGGTTGTTAATACAGGGGTATGATAGCAATAATTAATTTTGTGCTTTAAACATTTGTCAATGACGAATGATAAAATGTTTTTTTATAAATAGGTGAGAGGAGACACACTACGTTTTATCATCCAATTAAAAAAGTAAGCTGACAGTTATTTGGGTCTGAAAAATAACTTTACGATCAATCTTGCTAAAAGTAGTAAAAGAGGCTAGCATTGGACTAAAAATCGTCTTAATAGTCCCAGGCTTGCCTCCTGGAAGGGGTGGTCTTAGTCATTTTTTGCACAATTTTTCTAAGTTTTGCTCAGGAACCAACGGCCTTAGTTTTTTTTCACATTTTCCTAGGAGGCTAGCCTGGCACTGTTTAGACGATTGTTCGTCCCAGGCTAGCCTTCTTACTACTGTTAAAAGTGACCATAGTACAATGAGACAGAATGGTAAAGTGTAATACAAACACCGGTTCAATACGGACGCCATTCATTCAGAAAGCTCCAAAACAACTTGTATCATCTACTGTTTAAAGATGATCACTTCAAACAGGATGTTCTGTACCAAGAGATTGATGACGGTATTGACGTTGGTTCTAATGTGTATAATAACAAGTGATTTAACAAGCACAATCATTGTGATATTTCAAAATATTTGGTCCATTGATTACATAATAAATACGGAATTTTGTTAACTTTTCAAAGCGAAGACATCCTCAGAAAACAATCATTATGTATGTCCAGGGCGAACCAAATTGTGTTCCTCTTTTAAAACTTTTACTTTTAAAATGTCACCTTCTCATATAAATGAAGGTAGATTTTTAACCAACAAATGATAGACACCACAATGTTTGATAAAACACAGTATTCCTCAATTTAAGCAGTATCTCCTATCAGACCAATTATTTCCGTTCTTAGCATAACTATATGAAAAGAAAAGGGAACAAATATTGTCAGTGGCTATTCGGTTTCTTCAACGAATTTAAGGTTGACGCAGACCCCTACCACCATCCCCAAGAACCAATGTATATTCTAAGGAAGAATATTCATTTACGGTAAAATACCCATATAACGCCATTTTGAAACTCTTTCTTGAGTTGGATTACTTCGGACGTTCTCGGTATGCATCGGTCGGGGCCGGAACTATTCGCTTTACAGCGAATAGATCCAGCCCCGACCGATGTATAACGAGGACAAACGAAGTAATCCGACCAAAGAATCAGGTTCAAAATGGCAGATGGTGGGTATTCTGCCTTAAGATATATAGCTTATGATCGTGTTCCGTTGGTTATTTAATCCATGTTTTATGTCGCTTCCAATCAGTTAGTCTTTTATATCCTAACTGTCGGTACACATATCCATACAAAATTGCGTTCCTAATTAAAGCTTAAACTCACCAATTCCAAAAGTCTATCTCTAAATCTTCCTTCAGTTATTCCATTTACGTGTATGGGTTCTAAACCGCGCCAACATTAATTCAATTATATGTGATAACCGACTCTTAATACTTGAGGAAAATTCAAAACTTAAATGCCCGTTAAGGCTGGTTAAGCCGAGTAAAACAATCGACATTATGCAAGTCAAGAGGAAGGCAAAATTTCTTGAAAAACCAATACTGCCAACAGGATTTAAATCCATGCGGTGAGGGACCACGTGATTTGAAGTTCTTTGTAATAATTTATTAAATTTCCGGCTTCTTCTTGACAGTCTGCATTATACGGGAAGCATTGCGAATAAAACAGCAGGATACCATTATACTAAACAACTTCCGGAAAATGTTGGCGTAAGACAAATCTTGGATGGTATCTTATATGAAAGTGCAATATTGCAATGTGGCACGTCATTAGACGATTCTGCAGATGTGTTACCTTGCAATATTGCCTAGCACCACATTGAAGTAAGAAGGAATGTTGTTCTGAATTAATGCATGTTTTTAGCATACAATGATAAGTAAAACGGTCCACTGTATTCTAAACACTTGACCACGAAGATCCTGCCTACGCATAAATCGGCTTTATATAGTCTTGTCCTTATAGTTATCCCCAATATTCATGTTCATTTACTCGTATCTATATTCATCTTGATTTTACAGGATGGCATGATAGCTTAAGAGGGAAGCATAACCGTTCAACAACACTGCGACCGAACGCAACGGTCATCCAAAGAAGTTCAATCCAAGTCGAATCACGGCGACCATGACCTCTGTAATCGACGCCCTAAAGGTTAAGGGAAGCCCCGCCCTGGGAACACCCGCCCTGAGGAATGGCGGACAAATTCCGCCAATGTCCGCACCCCACCCACATCGTCCAACAAAATCAAACACCAACAACAACAGTAACTCAATCTCGTTCGAACGGACATATCAGTTTGTATTCAAACAGACAAGCCTCGCTAGCGAGATGGCTGTCGGGAATTACCCATATCAAAGCGTGCCCTCCAGGCGTATGGAACATTTAAGCCGGGTACGGGCGGCTAATCACGGTATATCGACGATGGACTCCAGTTATAACTATTATGGTGAAAAGGACACGCATTTCTATGTTGAAAAGCCTCATTTTGTACTATGTGGCTTGCCAATGGGCTCAAAAGACATCGACCATCATTTATACGTGAATGAGGCCCGTGTGGGGAACTATAAGACATCAGCGAAGGCTATTTATAACGCCCGACAAGTTGTTAAATCGGGGAAAGCCGCGAGCGAGCCGGTGTTTACGGAAAAACCCGAGGAGAGGCCGAACACGTCCGTGGATGACGAGCTGGGAATCAGCGCCGTTCCGCCAATAGCGCCGAACACCCCTTGTAGCCCGTGCAAGATGTTTAACAAAGACAGGCCGGAAACCAGTCTGTCAAATAACCCGCTCAACAGAAACACGGGACTAAACAACAAAACATTAGATCCGGACGATTCGAGTGCTAAGTTACTGGTGAAGCACCAGAAGATGACCTTGAGGAGCCGGGAAAGGTCGTCGGATAATCTCGCCCTTCCAAGGGAGCATTCGAGCGTTTCGTCTCGCTCAACTCGAACTCTGTCCACCGTGCAGGACTCCGTGGTGAACAACAGCCTCACAGTCACCACCGGCAAACGCCAGAAGTACGGACTTAAGGGGAAAAACGGCGGGAAAGTAAACTACAATAATCCGTACCGGAACACAAAACACCGGGAGCGGTTGTCGCTGTCCGGGAACCAGCGGCAAGAGTTCGACAACATCGACAGCTACCTGCAGTACCAGAAACAACAGAGCATGAACGGGAAACACATCATGACACCCCGGGCGATTCTCCGCATCCCGAATCCGTGTTCCGACACTTTCCTGCTCCAGATGATCTGTGACCTCAATCGACCCCACTCGCTGAGGGCGGGACTCGCATCGTCAAAGGTCAAGGACATTCCACGGACACGTGACATAGAAGAGTTCGTTGTCCAGTCGAGAACGTCAAGTTCGATGAGTAAAACGCATTCGAACATTGACAGATTCCTGGGCAAGAAGCCGGCGACCAAGAGCGAGAAAAGTAGTTCCAAGAGCGAGAAAAGTGGCTCCAAGAGCGCGAAGAGCATGCGTAGTGCCATCGACGGCGAAATCATTGAGGAGGAGGCCTGGGATGAGGGTATAGAGATGGATGACTGAAGGCGTCTTAATGACTTAGAACAAATATAAAATAAAACTATATACAGTTAAATGGGTGAATAGCTACAGGAAAATGTCTTTGATGACGGCCTTGTGATACTGAAAGAATTAAGAAACCTTTCTGATGACTTGGAAAACCTGTGTTAGAGTCCAGGTGAATCGGAAATAATTAAGTTAGCATCCTGTGACTAGGAATTACACTGTACTGTCAAAATCGTTCTTGTCAATTGGAAATTAGGAAGAAAACTTCTTATTTAATGACTTGGAAATATGGGTAAAACCGTCCTTGCCAATTAGAAATAAAGAAGAAAAATTCTTAATGTCACACTGATGATTCAGAATTAGAAGGGACAATATGGAACTAAAATGCACCGTATCTGTTTCATCTGTGTAACAGAATCAATCGGTTGACTTACGTGCGTAAAGGGCCTCTGACGTATAGACCTTACTTTGCATACAAGAACGAATAAAGCTCTTGTTGTACATGTTCACTGAGATTCCTCTTATAATCCATTGTTATATAACACGATCTATGAATGTAAAAGTCCCGTTTGTTTTTCGTTGATTAATTTTTACCAAATATCACAAAGCTAATGTTTTAATTCTAGATAATGGACAACCGTTGTTTCTTTCAATTTGCACTTTGAATAAGCTTTCTCATAGTTCAGTTCTTTAAAATAAGAATATCATGTAGTTTGTGTGTTAACACATTTCGTAGTCTGGTTTCAAGACACTTTTACCCAATTCGATGATTTAAAAGCGTCAATGATGAATCATTTTAAAAGTAATAGTCCGTTCAAACCCTAAACTATATCTGCATAAAAATGCGCTTTATGTTAACTAAACGAACAAGCTTGAGAATTGAATCAATAATTTAGTTGACACTTTATCAATCTGTATTTTCATTTTCATTTGTTAGTAAATATACTTTTTCAAAAAGATAAGGGTCTCAGTCTGTGAGGTAGTCCATTTAAGACCTCCTCAAATTGTTTGTAATTAAATAAACATGGACTTTCCCTGTGAACTTTGGAACTGTATCCTTGCCACATAACAGAGAATAGGGTTGTTTTTTTTCTCTTTTCAATGCCGAATTGCATGTTATAATGCTGAAAGTGAAGCCGACGATCTGGGAGCTAGACTGTCCGTTTATGTATGTTTAACTATCATAATTAAAGCGACTTTCTCACATAGTTTGGTCTATGAGTAACAAAAGTTACAAAAAGGATTCAATGGCACATAAAAGTATACGAGTACAAAAATAAAACTGAAAAAATATATGAAGTTCTTTCATTATGTTCATAAAAGTCATTAAAATTAATTTATGAATGCTGTGAGATCCTATTTAATAAACTCCTCTAATATAAGTCATTTTGTGCTTGCAAAATGGTGGTCTCCAATTCGATCATGTTTATCAACAATCTGTTTGTTTACATATTTCCAATAACAAAATTCGATTGGTCCATTTGAAAATATGTGTATCACGTGACCAGATCAGGTGAAGAATCAGGCGATCTGAGTTATTAAACTGGCCGATTTTGGTTATTTCTCCTTGGCATTCTAGTTGAAAGTTTTGCTGATGGGTTTTATTGGTGATAACTATTTGAATATGACTTAAACTTTATCAAATGATAGAGTTTGATATAGCATGATTCTCCTTTCACGTGCCTTTAAACCATTATTGTCAATAAACAAGTGATAATTTTCAATTTCTTTATCTTTAATAGACTGAGAAGCTGTCTCTTTTTAAAAAAAAATAGAAGAGAAACAACCGTCCATAAACTTCAGTGATTAATGGAAATCCTGCTCTATAGTTGACATTGCTTTGAATACCTTCTATTTAGCAGGTAAGGGGCATGGCTGTATGCATTCCATCGTAAAAGTGAAAGGTTTACTACTATAGTCTTGCATTCAACCATCGTATTGTGAACAAATATCAGACACATATTTGGGGTGTTGTTGACTGCTCTTTTGTTTTGAGCGTTTTTCACGACTATTTAAATGACGTTATAAAAGCGAGTGTACTTAATACCACAGGGATACCGATTAGTCTGGGATAAAGCCATGTATTGTACGAACAAGTTCACCTGAAGTTGATAACCTCTATTGTTATAATTTCACACTATTTCACACTATGATGGGTTTCTATATATAAACTTCTTCGGGACTGTCCGGTAATTATTTGCAAGATTTATAACACACACACAAAGTACGATGTACGATCTCTTCGAGATTATTGATTTATACCGCATCATCCCAATCTAATTTATTCTTGCATAAAGGTCAACATCGCATGAATTTGTTCGCACTATAGAAAGATATAACCTCCAACATCTATGATCGTTAGTCGCGAATTTGTTACGAAGCAACATTATTTTATTTTTCTATGTCTAGTACATGTAAAAGTAAAGGTTTTTTTTTTTTGTAGTGTCACCGACACTTTTCACTCGTCATACCAAGAACACCCCCCCTCCAAGTTCTATCACAACGCAGGGGCGCTAAGTAAAATTTCTACACGCGTGTCTCATGAGACTGTTTAAAACCTAAAAGTATAACAAAATAAATGTATACATGTAATAAACGGAACCTATGCTTTTGACTGATAGACAAAACGCCTCAAAATGAAAATTCATTACAATACACACCAATGAAAGTGTGTTTAAATAGCTCTCATTGTGAAAACAACTCAGATAAACATTGTGGATGGGGTTTCGTTAATTGGTTAGCTGAACAAAAAACACAAGCATGCATAACAACTTCCACTTACCTTTTAGATGTTCTTGTTGTGTCCTTTTGTATGACCAAGGTCTGCGGGTCGTTTCCGAAACGTAACAGTGATTGTTGAAGAGTGTCCATCCATTTTGAAAATACAACTTGCACAATGATATAATGTACACAAGCTCTGTGTTATCATCTGCACCAATCTGAACACATCGGGTTTATCCAATGAAAACAGCTATTTCACAGCTCACGGAAATACCCGAGTGGTTCCGATTGCATCTGCACAAGAGTATCGTTCGTCTGAAATCACACCTGTCGGCTGACCGCATATCAAAACCTGTCGTCAACCTTTACCTTCATAGAGGATTTTGTGACTGCTCCAAATTGATGGAAACAACAGACGACAATTATTGGGTATGACGAATAATGTTTTTTTTTTACCTTTCTTAGAAACCATCGTAAGAAAATAGGAATTCGCTCTTCTATAGCAATTTCTTCTTTAGATACGATGTCGTAACGTCTTGTGGCTGCTATCTGGTTGCCGCCGACGTTACGATTCCACGCTCATCACTTGTTGGAGCAAAATCAATTTTAACAACCACATGATAGATAACCTTTTTATGATAACCCTAGCATAGTATTGTCTAAAATATCAAATCAAACAGCTTCATAGAAGCTAAAATTTCTTAATTAAGTTGTATTTCTTAATTGTTGGTGAAATTTCGTGAGAAACAAACCGTTAGTGGCCATTTTGATTATTTCGCAACTTCTCGCACTTTCTGCTTTAAGAATATGGTAATTACCCACTGAACATGAAGGGCTCATCCAATGAAAACACATGTTTTTCCCGCCTTTTTTACAACCTTACTACAACTTCCAAAGATGGAATACCCCCTACATGTTTAGCTTCGCCCAATTTGACCCAATTTGGTTGTCAATTGTTGCAGGATAGTCCTGGATATCCAAATGAAAACCGGAAGTGATGGATTTGAGAAATGAAATGTATAAGGATTACAAAAAATGCTTCTATTCTCTTAAAATAATGGAAAAATATTAACTTTTGGACTCTGAGGTATGAGATATTATGCATATGTTTAATCAGGTGAAGTTTTGTTGCATTTAGTTGCCCCATTTTTGAATTATCGTAGCGGTTGTGATACACAACCGGCCTGCTCCAAAGAGCTAAGAGGGCGGATTTACTACCGAGTCCCAAACAGGACACGGTAGGAACATTACTTCTATTTCTTCTTCTGTTACAGTTATTTCTATTGGGGTTTTTTTTTTTTTTGGAACAACTGAGATAAAAAGGAACAAGAGTAAACCATTTTCCCGGTATTAGGTCTCGTGATTGGTCAATTCAAAACGAAAAGCAGACGATACTTATCAAACAAATGATAACACGATATTTTGGTTTGGATATGTAGCAGGAAACTCTAGAAACTATTAAGATTGTCGATTTCATTGCTCGTGATACTGCTTTTTGAATGGTTTAATAAATTCTCTGTATAAGACTTCTTAGCCCGTAAAGTGCTTGGAACCGACTTCATGCTTATGCCAACAGGTTAGATCCAGGCCAGCCGACAAGTAAATTGGCAGCTGGCCTGTGATCTATCCTGTTTGCTTCTCTGGGTATTTTTCTTCAACAAAGCTAAGCAGATATTTAAGGTTTGGGGTCCCTGGCCCATACGTTTACCCGCCTAGTGCGGGGTATATGCATGGGTCTGGACCCCCAGGCTATTGAGGTACTAAAGTTGATAATACATGGCCCTTCTCCACCTGGGTTCAAATCACTGTAACGTTAGATTTGAATGTTCGTGGAAGACAATTTCCTGGAGGAATAACCGAATGCCTTCGTTTATGGTTTGAGGAGAGTTGCGTTATGCGTCTTTCTCCATTTATTATGGTACACTAGTGTAACGTTCCATGAACGTTTATGCAAATTAGGAACCTAATGCATTGTTTGAGAGAACATGCAGGTATATATATAGACAACACAACTGCTCAGTGTACGACAGTGTTTTTCACTGGTCGGATGTGTTTGCGTCTTTCAGAGGTTCATTTGCTCGGTTCGTTACATTGGTGGCAGCGGTGGGATTAAGCCTCCTTCTATCGGGGCTGCCTTCCCCACGTGTTTCCCAAGGGCCAAGACTCGGGACGAGTCTTCTCGTAGATGGGAGTTATGTAACGTTCGTTGAACGTTTATGCAAATTAGGAACCTAATGCATTGTTTGAGAGAACATGCAGGTATATATATATAGACAACACAACCGCTCAGTGTACGACAGTGTTTTTCACTGGTCGGATGTGTTTGCGTCTTTGAGGGGTTCATTTGCTCGGTTCGTTATAATAGAACATGCATAGCAAAATACCAAAATTATTGTTGCTCAACAGATACACACAGTATCAGTATCATTTTTTTTTTTTCAAAGAGTGTTGGTGGATAGTCGGTTGACCCTTTCCCAAACAACACATTTTCGACTGTCCCAAATTGAAAGAGTTTGCAGACGACATTTCAAAATATGATGAAATTGGAAAAGAATCTTCTGATGGGCATTAAACATTGTGGGAAAAGGAGAAATTGCTCATCATGAGCAATTTCTCCTTTTCCCACAATGTTTTCTGACGTCGTCTGGAACAAAGTGGTCAAATGTCGTTATTGTTTGGGAAAGGGTTAAGCTACCAATGTTGATCGACTTTGGTACAATTTAAATGTGGTTCTAAACCTCAAACTTCTTAAAGGTGCTTGATCACATATGAAAAAAATATAGTCAAAATGATATGTCTTTAAAACATTACAATTTTCTTTTGTTGGTAGATTTCCAATTAAAAGTAGCAATTGAAAGCATTTATAACTAAATCAGGAAACGTCAATTTATCTACTTGTAAGTTTGTGCATTCCATATGCAGTAGGCCTCAAAAGGATGCAAAGCTAATGGATTGTGATACGTTTTAATTTACTGTACGATTACTGTACGTATACCAGCTTTAAAAAAAATATAAACGATATCATTTTGTTTCCAGAGGTTTAACTTCGGTGTGTTTTATGTACCAGTGAAGCTGTTGTGCAGTTTTAAGGAAATGAAGCTATAACTTCCGAATTTCCTCACATCTGTGAACATGCCGCTTTAAAAGGTCCACATACTTCCTTGTCACCATGGTTTTGTATAAGGGAGTGAATAATAAAAGACAACATCCATGTTTTTCTTGTAAAAAAGTTCTTATTTATCATAATAAAAAAAACAGTGCTACATTGTAGGAATGTGCTGAACAAACTGTGTATAACAGGAAATAAAATATCATTGTGCAAGAAAGAGTAAATCACAGTTATGAATTATTATGTTTTTCCCTTAGCGCAAATAAATTTGCAGCGGGAAACACTTGGAGCCATTGTAATAATGTGATACTTTGCTGAACAAGTAACAATGACGTCACGGTCGTAAAGTACAATACCCATAATCCGCCAGTTTTAAACTCTTTCTTTCGCCGGAATACTTCGGTTGTTTTCGGTACACATCGCTTTCGGTATACATCGGTCTGGTTCGGAACTATTCGCTTTACACCGAATAGTTTCGGCAACGACCGATGTATACTGAGAACGACCGATGTAATACGACGAAATAATAAGTTTCAAAATGACCTTAAATTTTATCTATACCTTATTTTCAAAGTCATACCTGTCCATATTTTCAAAAATGAAATAAAAAGTCGAAGGACCATTGCTCCTTAGTACATGATGTCTTTCTGCGTCGTGTTTCACAAAGGTTCATGCCTTAACCCTTTACCAAACACAAACTTTTAGACTGTCCCAAATTGAAACAGTTTTCAGACGACATTTCAAAATGTGATGAAATTGAAAACATTTTGGGAGAAGGACAAATTGCATACGAGCAATTTCTAATTTCCCACAATGTTTTCTAAAGTCGTCTGCAACAAAGTGATCAAATGTCGTTATTGTTTGGGAAAGGGTTAACGTCTACGATCGCAAAATTGTCACAATCCTCGAATTTAAAAGGCAACTTTGTTTGTGAATGAACAGTATAAATTAGTTTGAAAGTACAATTAATAATCCACACAAGGCAATTGGGTTATGTTCCGTTCACATCTAAGATAACACTACTCTCGGGAACTATTTATTCAGACCCTTTAGTATAACGCTACCCCCAGGATGGAGCTTTGTCCCGTGGGTAGCGAGTCCGTCTGGCGATTCCATTAACCCTTTCCCAGACAATAACGACATTTGACCACTTTGTTGCAGACGACCTTAGAACACATTGTGGGAAAAGGAGAAATTGCTCGTAACGAGCAATTTTTCCTTTGCCCACAATGTCTTCTGCCCTATCAGAAGATTATTTTCCAATTTCATCACCTTTTGAAATGTCGTCTGCAAACTTTTTTCAATTTGGGACAGTCGAAAATTTGTTGTTTGGGAAAGGGTTAATCCAAATCCTTTGCGATGTCTGGTTGCTTATCCAGAAAGTTGAATCAAGACAGATTTAACTGGTTGTAATGGTTTGTTTCACAATCATACTTAAACATTAATATTAAAACACCAAGATACCTCTGAATAATAGAGAAAGACTGGTGTAAAATCAACATTAAAGACTCAAATGGAATGTTGCACATTCGGACAGTAACTCATTTACATTTATAGTGCTTGAACCGACTTCTGGTTTATCCAAAAAGGTTAGATCCAGGCCAGCCGGCAAGTAAATTTGCGGCTGGCCTGTGAACTAACCTGTTTTCTGTTCTGAGAATCTTTCATCATCAAAATTAAGCAGATATCAAAGGTTTTTATAAAGCAGGCAGCACAAAAATCTATTTTTAGAAAATTACCCAGCTTTCTAAGAGTTAAAATAGGTCAGTCTTCTTCAGAATAATGAAAATTACAGGGGTAATAAAAACAACGGTATTAAGAAACTAAAAAAGTTATTAACATTTAAAAAAGAAATCTAAATCTTACAATTAGAAAATTGCTCATAAAAAGGCATTCCCATATCTAAAAATAACCATTGGTATCCATCTATTACTCAAAAGGTCTGAAAATAGTTCAGAATACATGCAGAAAATTCTGATATAACCGAATGATTTAACAATGTGCATGTCATGTTAATGCATTGCGTCAACTATATTTCAGTTATACATTGCGGGTCCTGGCTCAATTTAGAATAGGAAGACAAGAGGCTAATGAAGCGAGTAGAACCTTACTCAGAAGATCCAAACTCTGTGTCAGACATAGAATGAAATATTTAAGTCTGGATTGTTCCTTCTCGCTAGGTCGTAACTACTCTGGCATTTCCAACAGCTGAGAAGTAATTATTCAATGGATAAACCCGGTGAATTCAGATTGGGTAGAACCATTAAGTAAGCCAGGATAATAAAATTATCGTTAATAAAATCCAAATCTGTCCTTCGATAGATGCCCTTGGTAGATGATTGGTTCATGTTGTATCAAGTTTGGTACTCTAACCACTAAACCATGGTGGTCCTGGAACAATTTTCAGATTTTGCAAAGTAACTTTTTCTTCCTAACGAATTTGTTTTTATTCATTTATGAACATGTTTCTTCCGCTAATTTGTTTATGATAGGTACTTTTTGTATAATTTTAGTATTCTTTCAAAGGTTCAATGTTTGTCTTAAGCAAGTGCTTTTTTGTGAAAGAATTACTCTAAAGTTTCACTAAGATCTCAACATACAGTGTATAAATAGAAGGTTTAGTGCTAAACTGTAGTAAATCCTTCAAAAAAGCAAAAACCTAATAAATGTTTATTAGGTTTTTGAAAAAAAGGCAGTTCTTACTGGTGTAGTACTTAAACCCTCGACGGGTTCCAGTGTTTATACACAACCAGTGTTAAGTACAGCGCTTATGGACAGGAATATGTTCATAATGTATCTGGAATGCCCGAACACCTGAAGGCCATTTAATATAGAAGTAATAAATTCATATTATAGATGCCTTTTCTAAAACGATTTCCCATTCGGAATGATGTCGTTAATAATGTTGTCATTCAGGATGTTAAAAGACACTAACTGTAATATGTTATTTTTGGACTAGGGGTTCATCAGCACCTTAGTCAATTGAATTTACATACCACTTTTTGAGGGACGGTACTTTATCGATACACAAACAGCGGTCTGACCCCAATTACTCATTAAAAATCCGCCTTCACTGTGCGGACTAATACCTTCTTGGAACTAGGAATGTAGTCCGGATTTACTCGCTTTGTTTTGCTCTATTATATATTATATTATTATAACTGTTGCCTCATGGGAAATCGTAAAATGTCCAGATGTTCGAAAAAAAAAGACTACCGTTAGGTCTCTGTCCTTCGGCGCTATCAGCGCTTTGATTTAATTTGTCTGTGTTGATGGAGAGCCTTGTTTAAACCATTGTTAAAATTAATCAAAGTTTCAGTAAGCTCACCTAAGCAATGTACCGCAAAGGGAGTTCTTTAAAAGCAACAATTCGGTCATCGAGTATGTGGTAACATTCGATTCAATGTTGACACTCTCAATAGGTTTGCATAATCATATTACTTCTCAAACCAGATTTCCTTTGGGACAGGTCAATTTTACATTTCTTTCTTGTCCCTGGTCTTGTAGGTTTATACATGATGCATAGCTTCAATCTCTTTACCTTGATATCTATATGAAACCCTTATTTCTTCATTAAGCATACACGTCGGACTGCATATTAAAGGTTTAGCCTCTAAAGCCTTCATGTATAGGTAACACAGCATAATTATGTGCTTCATATAAAACACTTGCTAGCACAAGCTATGTGACCTTTGTATCCCATCTTTATAGCACATATTTATTACATGGCTTGCACAATCAGGAAAATTCAACCTTTGTGTCCTGGCTTATATGTTGTATGCGTTTCATACCAGACTTACATGGCCAACCCAAACATGACTATGTAGTCTTTACAATGATTGGTGGCCAACACATGTATATTCTAGATCAAAGACAATTGGCTAGCTCAGTCATGACTATGCAGCCTTTACAATGATTGGTGGCCAACACATATGTTTATTCCAGATCAAAGACAATTGGCTAGCTCAGTCATGACTATGCAGCCTTTACCCTCTTATCTTTCTACATGTGTCACATAATGTACACCATATAAATACATATAGTCAACACTAATGTGATTATACAGCATTGGTGCATGAATCCATGTACATAACACATGTGTACCCAACATAAAACGCACAATGCGTTTTCACTCAAGGCTATTCAGCATGTTTTAACCTTATGCAAGTGCAGCAACTATTTTAGGTTGACCATCAACTGCCCTATTTTACTGATGAGCCCATTTTATCTTTTGTTGAGTCTTGTTCTCCATCAATCACTTCCTTGACAACTTCCAGTGTTTTTTGTTCAGATAGTTTGTCTATTGACTCTTGCTGTCGTTGTTGATGATTCACAACCATATTAAGTAGCACTATGATCTGGTCTAACTTGGAATCCATTTTATTTACCTGTAAAACAGTATGTAACACACGGAATTAGATTTTGAAGCATTATATTGATCAGAGAACCATACAGACATAAAGAGATGCTCAATCTGGTCTACTTAGGAATCGTTTATGTACCTGTAAAATATCATGCAATTTATCAATAAGATTTTGAACCCTTCATTAGCTTATAAAATTATATCGACGTTAAATAGTGCAATCTGGTCTAACAAAGATTTCTATTATTAGTTGTCTGTTATTATTCATCCAGCAGGATTTTAAATCTCTATTTAGCCGTAAAATATGTAACTATATAGTTGTTCAAATTAGAAAAAGTAGCTGACAATAATAAAAAAGAACACAAACTAAAATCATCATGTGATATCATAATTGATAATAATCACTGTATTAAAGGATTGCCTCACAATGAGTTATACTCTTTCATTAATAACACCACCTGTTATTAAGAGTATTCAATGCAAGTCTAAAGTAAGTACTTCAACAGTTCAAAGTATTTTGATTTATATCATCAAATGATCTTGATAAAATCCCACAGTAAGGGGAATACTTCTCCTTTGGCAAGTTTTTCTTTGTAGCTACAAGCATATATTTAGTCATGGACACGTAAGGGAGTAATAACTATTTAAAAAAAAAACAATTCTCATAATTAGGGTTCAATGAAAGGCAATAAAAAGTGCATCAGGTTTGTGAGACTTACTATAGTCAGATACATAGAAAACATGTTATTTATGTCTCTGCTATAGTCCTGCAATGACCCCTCATTTCAAGCAACAGTCTTGAATCGTGAATATTTTTCATGAGAGGTGATCATGCTGTTAGATTAAGAATACCCGGAAGGGTGGGAAGTTATCTTATACCTGATATTCGATGGTGGACATTCGACTACAGAGTGTCATCCTGTCCTTATCTCGTGCATTCACTGAGTATACTGGCTTCCCTATAGTTTGGTCTAATCTGGAGAAAAGAGAAGGAGAAAAAATGTGCCAAACATTAACAAGGCAAGAAAAGTGTGCCAAAAACTAATCTGCAATAAAATTGTGTCATAGATTAATCTGGAAAGAAATTTGTGTCAAAGACAATAATCAGGGCGTCTATTGGTGGTACTCTTTTCAAGCTATATAGTTCTTTATCATTTGATGAAATCTCAAAAGAAACAATTTAACCCTTTACCAAACAATAACGACATTTGACCACTTTGTTGCAGATGACTTCAGAAAACATTGAGGGAAAAGGAGAAATTGCTTGTGACGAGCAATTTTTCCTTTTCCCACGATGTTTTCTGGCCTATCAGAAGATTATTTTCCAATTTCATCACATGTTGAAATGTCGTCTGCAAACTCTTTCAATTTGGGACAGTCCGGCAATTTGTTGTTTGGGAAACGGTAAAAGAGAAAAGGACACAATTTCCTTATTCTTATGACACAAAATTAGATCTTTCCTAATTCTATAAGACCTGTATGCCTTCTTGTTCTACTAAGATCCTGATCAAGCATTTTTTCCTTGTTTACTCGAATCTATTCAAATACTTGATTGGCCACTTTAAAAAATGTTGCCAATACAGGAGGCCAATGGGAGGCTTATAGTAGTTATCAGTCACATTGGCATCTGTATTTTCCACAAAAGATGAATTAAGGACGTTCTTGGTCATACACCTGTTACTTTTGAGATCTTGAATTCCCATTGACTCCAATGTTAAATCAGGCATTTTCAAGACTCTGCTGAGGGAAGAATAGTGTTTTTTACGCTTAGCTATATACAGAAACATCAAATTTAGCCATTTAACTCTCAGAAACTGTAATAAAATGGACACCTCAATCGTCTCATTTTTTTTCTACGGAGCAAAGTGTATTAGTACCGTCCGAAAATCAGTGCACTAGTTGTCAAATCTAGCCGAGGTACCGGCATTTGTGTTCATACATCCCAAACAAATAGTCCTGCAATAAGCAATCAAAACAAACTCTGGGAGCATTGCAGGACTATAATCTATACAGGAAACACATCAGTGTTCTACCAGCTCATCTTTTACTAGCGAAACTATGCACCAGAAGTTGAAACTCAAAATTTCTAAATGGGACTACTTTTGGGTACTACGACCCGAAAGTACTCCGTAACAGGTGCGAGACCTTTTGGTAGTATTTTCTGCGCAGTCCATCTGCGCATACAAGGGAGATATTAATCTGTTACTGAAGAGTTACTTACATTGTAGTCGGATAAACGTTTTTATTTAGATACAACTTACTGTATGCAATTTTTTTCAAAGAATAATCATATTATCCAGAAAACTATTTAAAGGTTATTGACATTCTTATATATTTCTCCTCGATACTAAGCCTCCAACTTATTTTTTTTTCTTCAGATTTTAAGTTATTTTAGTCATTTTTATAAAAGTTTTTCAAGTACGGTTACCATGGAAATTGTCATTTTACAGAAAAACTAACTCATCAACATATACTTTTTTTGCATTTTGTATTTCAAGATAAAATCTTACTTCACATACTGAAGAATAAGAAAATTCTATGAAAGGAATTTTTAAATATCTTCATTTATTTGTAATATACATATCAATTTTCATTGTTTTTTGTCGAATACGAAAATTTACAAAACTGTTTTTGATTACAAAAATTGTCCAGATAATTTGAAATTGCATTGAATTATATAGTATTGAATATACGATTCATGGTTTTTTTTGTGTTAATAAACCTTCCAGAAATTATTTTATTACCTTTGAAGATGCTATGGCCCAAACTTTTTTGCCCCAAACGGTTACCATGAAACTGTCATTTTACAAACAAACTAACTCTGTCATTTTACAAACAAACTGACTCGTCAATCTGCATTTTTCTTTTCATTTTTGAATTCACAATAAAATTCTAAATGACATATCAAAATTTAATAAAAAAAATTCTATGAAAGGATTACTTTCTTATAAAACTGTAGAAAATGTCCTTAATTGAGAATGTGGTATCATGGGGTAGAGTTAAGATTATATACAAGAAGGGCTTACTTCCTCTGAAGCTCTTTTATTCTGACCATCATGTTCAAATGCCCCTGAGAGTATTGCTCTATTACATCCCTAACATCGTATGGCTTCCTCGCTTGCTGAAAACAGAAATACGTTCCCTCAATACAAAATGCCCTCATTTCCTTGCTTGCATTGGAAATATCTGGGACAGCTCCAACTTGAAAGCAAGATATGATCATGACTATTAATTATCAAATAGAATCTAATTAACAATATCAAACAAAAAAACACTTTGACTAAAGAGAAACCGCTGGTCAAGATCAATTTCTCCTTTTGTCCCATATTATTTAAGACTTCTACTGCAAGTGTACTAAAATGGGTTCCATAACCTGGTACCAGTGCACTTATCGGTACTTCCTGTATGACCAAGCAGTTCTAGATCAGGAACAGGGGCCCGTTTTACTAAACAACTTACGAAAAATATGTGCGTAAGTCATAGTTGATAAACATGGATAGTATCTTCAATGAAAGCACAATGTTGCAATGTGGCACTTCATTGGAAGCGTCTCGGAGAGACGATTCCAATGATGTGTCACTTTGCAATATTGCTTCGTCCAATATTGAAATAAGAGGAATTGTTGTTTTAGGCTTACGCAAATCTTAAGCGTAAACTGTTTAGTAAAACGGTACCCTGGTGATTTCACGAAGGAAACATCACAATAAAACAAGTAGCAAAGAAGAGGAATTGAATGCTGTTTTGTTATCATTGACTGGTCAATGGTAGGTACCGTAACTAATGTATGTATATTTTTTTTATATGGGTTTTACATCACATCAACATTATTTCAGTTATGTAGCGATGCCCGACTATTAATGATGGAGGAAGACCCCATACTCAACTGCCCACAAGGGCTGGTCAAGTTGGGTAGAACCATCGGCATTCTGTAAGTCAGTCGGGAGACTGCCTCTCATGAAAATCCATATCCCTCTCAGGATTTGGAGAGAGGCCATGTGATTTCAAGTTCTGTACTCTAACCACTAGGCCACGGAGCCCCCGTAACTAATGTATAAAACCAACTTAGGAGGCACAAGAGTTACTTACCTTTCACTATATTAGTCTATCCTTGTCATGTAACCGGATAGGGGGAGTTCGTACATGATGGAGATTCCATGCAAATGTCAATAAAGGAATGTTGATTAAATTCGTATCATTTTGTATAATATGGAGTGTCTGACCACCACAAAGTGGGATGACCAATCTTTTTTGAGATGTAAGATGTTAAGTCAGTTATGCGTGACAAAAATTAGAAATGAAAAATTACCTGAAATTTTCTGCGAGCAACAAAAAATTTGATTTTTCTGATAACTCTTATCATGATTTTATGAGCATCTGTTAACCTGAAATAATAAGAGGAAAAAAGGTTAAATACTTAGTAGTTAAACTTAACAGGTTTTTTTTTTCTTCAAAAACTAATAATTATCAAATCATACTGATATAGGAAAAGATGACCTGCAGAAAACTAAACAAAATCTAAATTATTCATTAATCTCAACAATTTATGTAATGCTTTAATCAAAATTAACTCATTTTATAATGATTTCTGCAGATGACATCTTAAATCCTCTGTGAAGAAATGATAAATCCATCTCATGAACAATTTATTCCTTTTAACAGATATCATAAAGAAAATCCTTTTTTGTTATGCTATATTTCATATTCTTTTGATTTTTCATTTGGACCTGGTACAAATTCTAAAATGGTTGAAAGGGCTTAATTAACCAAAAAGTATTTCCAAAGGTAAAATATTTTCTGCTTTAATGCTTAGGGAGATAATTCAATATAACTGCTTCATCCTATGCATGAAAATATTTATTAACTCCCTTACATGAAATAATAAGCATGCATCCCTCTGCAAAAGACCAAAGACGTTTTAAACTTATTTATTTTAAATTGTTTGTGATAAAAGCTTGAGGCTTATCAAATTCACTCACAATGACTGGTTCCTGGATACTCTACCTGTACTCATGCTGATTTGTGGGCTTGTACCAGCATTTTATCAAATTTACTCGCAATGACTGGTTCCTGAATACTCTACCTGTACTCATGCTGATTTGTGGGCTTGTACCAGCATTTTATCAAATTTACTCGCAATGACTGGTTCCTGAATACTCTACCTGTACTCATGCTGATTTGTGGGCTTGTACCAGCATTTTATCAAATTTACTCGCAATGACTGGTTCCTGGATACTCTACCTTTACTCATGCTGATTTGTGGGCTTGTACCAGCATTTTATCAAATTCACTTGCGATGACTGGTTCCTGGATACTCTACCTGTACTCATGCTGATTTGTGGGCTTGTACCAGCATTTTATCAAATTTACTCACAATGACTGGTTCCTGGATACTCTACCTGTACTCATGCTGATTTGTGGGCTTGTACCAGCATTTTATCAAATTTACTCACAATGACTGGTTCCTGGATACTCTACCTGTACTCATGCTGATTTGTGGGCTTGTACCAGCATTTTATCAAATTTACTCGCAATGACTGGTTCCTGGATACTCTACCTGTACTCATGCTGATTTGTGGGCTTGTACCAGCATTTTATCAAATTCACTCGCAATGACTGGTTCCTGGATACTCTACCTGTACTCATGCTGATTTGTGGGCTTGTACCAGCATTTTATCAAATTCACTCGCGATGACTAGTTCCTGGATACTCTACCTGTACTCATGCTGATTTGTGGGCTTGTACCAGCATTTTATCAAATTCACTTGCGATGACTGGTTCCTGGATACTCTACCTGTACTCATGCTGATTTGTGGGCTTGTACCAGCATTTTATCAAATTCACTCACAATGACTGGTTCCTGGATACTCTACCTGTACTCATGCTGATTTGTGGGCTTGTACCAGCATTTTATCAAATTCACTCGCGATGACTGGTTCCTGGACACTCTACCTGTACTCATGCTGATTTGTGGGCTTGTACCAGCATTTTATCAAATTCACTCGCAATGACTGGTTCCTGGATACTCTACCTGTACTCATGCTGATTTGTGGGCTTATACCAGCATTTTATCAAATTCACTCGCGATGACTGGTTCCTGGATACTCTACCAGTTCTGTACTCATGCGGACTTGTGGGCTTGTACCAGCATTTTATCAAATTCACTCACAATGACTGGTTCCTGGATACTCTACCTGTACTCATGCTGATTTGTGGGCTTGTACCAGCATTTTATCAAATTCACTCGCGATGACTGGTTCCTGGACACTCTACCTGTACTCATGCTGATTTGTGGGCTTGTACCAGCATTTTATCAAATTCACTCGCAATGACTGGTTCCTGGATACTCTACCTGTACTCATGCTGATTTGTGGGCTTATACCAGCATTTTATCAAATTCACTCACAATGACTGGTTCCTGGATACTCTACCTGTACTCATGCGGACTTGTGGGCTTGTACCAGCATTTTATCAAATTCACTCGCGATGACTGGTTCCTGGATACTATACCTGTACTCATGCTGATTTATGGGCTGGTACCAGCATTTTCACATCACTGCTAACGAGAGCTGTGTTTAAGACTTACCAAAACTAAAAGAAGCAAATGAATCAAGCACTAGTTACTCACTGTTCAGGTCGTGAGACAGGATCAAAACTGTACAAATCATCGTCTGCCATATTTACACCATGTCTGGAACCTTGTGATCCTAGAAAAAAGAAATGTTTAATTCATAATTTATTTTATCAACCCTTTCACCACCGTAGTCCATTTAAGTCAACAGCTTAGTTGACCGCCATAGCCGACTTTAGTCAACATAAACTTGCATTAAGCAACCACCCTTATAAGCAGCCAACCTGTCTTAGACAACCACTTAAGAAAGTCCCATTGTTAGATTTATAGTGTACATCAATTTGTACAGCCAAACTGTCTTTAACAGCCAATTTCTTATTTCCATAGGATGACCTCTTAACACAAGTTTGACTGTACATCGTACTACTTTTTTCCTAGAAAGCGCTAAATATATTTGGCACTGAGATGAACTTTTTGCTATGTATTTGGTGGCGAAAGGGTTAAGGCTTTTTATGAGCAAATTAATCCATGCTTCTGTACAAAAATTTATTTCATTATTTACTTCTTTTATAGTATTTTTTTTTAAACCAAATTAACCATTCTTCCATGCAAATTGGTAGTAATCCATGTCAAAGTAAACAGTCAACAACAAAAAAAGCAAGAAAATAAAATACATTTATGTGATATATAATAGGTAGAAATTAAAGAATAGGTTGCTTGCTAGGAAAAATGTTTCCTTTTGTTTTCTCCAATAGATATGTCAATTGTAGTATGGATTAACCTGTAAAGAGAACAAGAAGACCACAAAAAGTGATCTCCAGTCCAAAAGAAATCTTTTCATTAATATTAATGTCAGAGACGTATAGTTATTTATCATAACTGTATGTCTTCTAAATCTACTTTTTCACAAGTTAGCCAACACACATAATAAAATCAGTTACAGAATATAAATGTCCATCACTTATTATGCATGAAGACAATTCTGTCAACTAAATTCAGAGTTTATTTCATAAATCAAGCTCCTAACCCAATCCTGGATGTTTGAAGGATGATTTATAAGTTTTTGCCTATTTTTCTGCTAAAGCATATATTTATGAAGAAAAGAGCAACATTCCAGTTCTAAATGTGGGTCATTCTGGACTCAAAATGAAGTGATATGCAGGTAATAGATAAACATCATACCTGAGCTTCTGACAGCTTCTTGCGCCGTGTCTAGTCTCTGTGATGAGATGCGTCGAGAGAGGAGACTGGCACGGCGCGCCATCCGTGACAGAGTGGAATGTGAGCCGCCGTGCGCCTGTGAGCGATGATGATGGTGATGATGGGAATGATGATGACCACTGAAATGGACCTTCCACGTCGCCTGCGACTTGAAGTTGGGATCTGCAGCATGGCAGCGCCATATACTCTAAAATTGAGTAAAACAGATATGAAAGATTTTGGTTGGTTTTATTTTTTCGCCAGCATGTACGCCAGATGTATCATGAGCTAAAACAGTGTCTATAAATTATCGCAAAGAATTATCACCTTCCATCATGGACATTAAATCTTAGAATACTGGATAACTTTCTAAAAAAAAAACTTTTGTGTTGTCTACCTTCCAAAACCCTAAATATCTGCTTGACTTTGTTGAGGAAAGATACTTAGAGGAACAAACAGGTAAGAACACAGTCAAGAGGCCAATTTACTTGACAGCTGCCCTGAATATCACCTGTTTGCACAAAGCTGGTTCTAGCACTTTGAGGGTTAAATGTTGATAATTATATGGCATATTTATGAGTTTCCCACTTGGCAAATTTTGAATATTTATTTCATATTATCATTTTTCTATGTACACAATCAAAATCATATAATCAAAAAGCAATTTTGATCATTGGAAAGTCTATTTTGGTTCAATAGTAAATTTTCTTCTAAAGGCATGCCTCTTTAAAATGCCACTTCAAGGTTTCCTCCATTTTGGAACTCATCCCCTCATTGGATTACTTTAGTCGTTCTCGGTTTAAAGTAATCCAATGAACGAGTTTGTTTCATAATGGTGGATTAGTGGAATTCTACCTTGAAGCTATACATTGTTAAGTTCTGGTATATCAATTTTGAACTTTTGTATCATCCTTTCTTTCATTTTTGTTTCAAGGATATTCTCACTCTTTTTAACAAGTATAATTCCTCTATAAGCCTTTTAAAACTGTCAGTGTAAGGCTTGATAAAAGAATTTAACCAAATACAGTGCAAAATATGTATCAATCTGTATATGCCATGTATTTTTTCTTTTCATTAAATTTTCTTTTTTCTTTTTCTTTCACTTTTATGCTTGTCTGTTTGGTTTTTTTTTTTTTGATTTTTGGATAAGCAAGGTAAGCTAATCTCTTGACAACTATGTAAAACAGGAATCAATTATCTACTTACCTGGATTAGTGATGCTGCAGTAGGAATCTGTCTGTTGAAATGTTTCTGTCGTTGTTTTTGTTGCACTTTCAAAGCAAAACCAGAACCCAGAATCCCCTGTTGAATAAATCAAGTCAATAATTCACGATTTTTATCCCTTAGGATTTTCTTCATATTGACTGGCTTTATGGTAGAATACCAATGATCTGCCATTTTGAAACTCATTTTTTGTTGGATTACTTCGACTATTCTACGTAAACATTGGTCTGGTCATAACTATTTGCTTTAAACCAAATAGTTCTTGCTCTAATCCATATATACCAAGAAGTTCTGTAAGGACCATCAATCAGACGAAAGAATGAGTTTCAAATGGGTATTCTAACATAACAGATCTACAGCAAAAAAAAAATTAAAAAAATGAGAAAGAGGGAGTTTGATCATAAAAAGCAAATTCTGCTTATCTTTCATTATTTTTTCCCTGTATAATTCAATAAACACAACTTTTTTCTGTTTAATTGCAGCGAAATGTTACTTTCAATCTTGAACAATCAGAAAATCCATTATGAAGGAAAGAGTTTATTAAATGACATAGGATATCGTTATTGCAATCTGTTAGGAAAATGTTTTATTCATTTTACTCAAGGTAAATTTATTCAATCATCTATTATTCATAGGACACCTTTGAATATAGCTTTTAGGTTTGAGCTGGAATTAACAAATCTCTTTCTGTAGTACAAAAGAATTGTAAACCTATGTAGCAAACAAAGATTGGCAAATAAAACTATGTCCGAGATATCCATAACTGTATGCATAAGACAGAAGAAAAATAATGATGAAAAAAAAAGATTGAAGAGAAATTTAAAGAAACATTTAACCCATTTTGACAATTAGAAGACATAGAGATATCGAGGCCCCTAAACATAGTCATGAAAGAAAAAGATGGCATGCTAACAGCCATTCCTTGATTCCGTTCAGATTACATTACCTAGAAAAGAAATTTTTATACCTCAGGTTTAATGCAAGACTATTGTAAAGTGCTTCACATTTGTAAAAGGCTTACTTAAGTCTTACTTGGGACCAACAAATTTTGATGTGTCATGCTTGACATTTCTCAACTGCTTATCATTCAACCCAATCATAAAGTTTTATTTCGGATATTCAATAAACTTTTAAATTCGATAAAAATGTGTGCCTTACAATCATTTTTAAGAACAAATTGTGCCATTACAATACAGTCTAACTTGTGTTAAGCAGCCACCCTTTTAAGCAGCCAACCTGCCTTAAACAACCAATTTACTCTCTCCCATAGGCTCGCCTCTTAACACAAGTTTGACTGTATATCTAAAGGAAAAACCTCACAGAACACTGATATAAGATCAGGTTACTCAAAATGAGCAATTGCTCTTTTATCAAAGTGGTCTATAAACAATATGTCACATAGAAGAATGTGTATTTTATACTTAATCGTCATTACTTTCCAATTTTTAGAGCTTCAAAATTTATTTCAGTGCATTAATACTTTAGAAAGTGCTTTATGTTTATGAATTATGTATGTACTATAGACTTGCATTGAACCCTCGATACATTCAAGATCAAGATTTCTTTAATGACTTGACTATACAGTTTCTCATCAAACAAACACCTGTATGTAGAATAACAAGAAGTAGTAAAAGAATAAATAGAGAGTAGATGGTTGGCGTCGTAAATATTTGTCACGTGGATGCGTTATATGGTTAGTGCCGGATATCACAAATGTTATACGGCACCTAGTTATCGGTCCCAAAATGACACTAGTGACAGGATAAACAACTTAAACACTTTATAAATAGGTTCATGTTAGCATTCAGATATCATAGCATAATTCACTTAGCAGAGTAGCTTTTTCAAATGTCTGGAGGTAAAAGTTTCTATAACCCTTTACCAAATGCCAAATTTTCCAAATTGAAAGAGTATGCAGACGACAGTTTAAAATGTGATTAACTTGAAAGAAAATCTTCTTGTAAGGCAGAAAACATTGCGGGAAAAGGAGAACTTGCTTGTTAAGAGCAATTTCTCCTTTTTCCACAATGTTTTCCAAGGTCGTCTGCAACAAACTGGTCAAATGGAAATTTTGGAACTTCTTGTTACAAACACAATGTCTTTACCTATATGGGATACTATGTTAAATGAGAGAAAATAGCTTCACAGTTTCTAGGAATTTGCATGACAAAACTTTGATTGCCAACATCGTGCTTACAACATGCATTAACTAATGACATGATGCAAAAAACGCATTGCATGAAAGAATACATTCAACCTATTCCCTCACACAGGCTTTAATGACTTCTCCAATGGAAATGATATAGCAAACAATAATCAGAATTGGTTTTATAACTAACTTCTCATTTTTCTTTAGAGGTATTTTGAAAAGATGACTCTAGTTTATAATGAAAGAGTTCAAAAAGGAATATCCAAAATATTCAATAAAAATGCGCTCCCAAACCATTAGCTTAACTTCAAGCTCTATGCAGCTTACTGTGCATCAAATAGCAGGAAAGCAAACTTCCCCATTCAAAGACAAAATGCTCTTTTGACTGTAGAAGCTTGAATTCAGAGCCAATGAATTCAAAAACTGCCGACTTAACCACTGGGCCACCCAGGATCCTGGAACATGAAAAATGTTAGGGAAGTTTGGTTAACAATCATCTATAACAGGCAAGAAGAGGAAAACAGCAAACTTACAGCAGGTAAGGCAAAGAAAGAGATCGCGAAAACAGAGAAGCAGGAAGCTACTATTCTCCCCAGCCAGGTTTGAGGCACTATGTCTCCGTATCCTATTGTAGTAACTGTCACCTGAAATAGAACATGGAACAGTAAATCATTTTTTGAAAAATGAAGGGGCCGGGGACCCGACCAATTTGCATTAAGCCAAATAGTTCAGGCCCCGATTGGTGTATATTGAGAACAAACAAAGTAAGTTGACAACTGATTGAGTTTCAAAATGACGGATTATGGGGATTCTGACGTAAACAAAAACATGTCTGGGTTTGTTTTTTTTTCAAATTTGACAAGAATTAATGACCATGGAACAGCAAATTACAATCAGAAACAAGGAAGTGAAAGTGCTTTCCTTAGTATGTACTAAAAAACATCATTTTTTATTATAACAAAATTTCGAAAACTTGTTGTTTTTTCAAATTTGACAAGAACTAATGACGATGCAACAGTAAATTACAATCTAAAACAAGGAGGTGACTTGTAACAAAATTTCGAAGACTTGTTGGTTTTTTTGTTGTTTTTCTAAATTTGACAAGAATTAATGATGATGCAACAGTAAATTACAATCTAAAACAAGGAAATGAAAGTGCTCTCCTTTCCTAGAACTTGCATGCAATAGCTTTGATTACTTAGAACTTGATTATTGGATATCATGAATTTTTTGTAAAGGACATATTTCTCAAATTTCTTTAAGATTAATGTATGCCATTTTTATAACGTATTTAGAAAACTATGACGAGTCTCAATGGCTAAATGGTAATTATAAGCACCAGGGTACCGTTTTACTAAACAGTTTACGCTTAAGATTTGCGCAAGTCTAAAACAACAAGTCCTTTTATTTCAATATTCGGCAAAGCAATATTGCAAAGTAACACATCATTGGAATCGTCTCTCCGAGACGCTTCCAATGATGTGTCACATTGCAATATTGTACTTTCATTGAAGATATTATCCATGTTAATCAATTATGACTTACGCAAACATTTTCCGTAAGTTGTTTAGTAAAACGGGCTCCAGGATTTGCGATTAATGTCAAAAGTTTGAGGCTTAATTGTGGCCAATTCTTTTATTTCAAATTATTATCGTAAAATAAGGAAGTGCACCCCCTCCCACTGGGGGGTGTCTCCAGTCTGCACTTGACATCATTCTAATCTTATATCTTATGTTTTTACTTGATATCATAATGACATAGTTTAACACACATCAAGCAAGAGACTTCAGAAATCACTGCAAACAAAGACATTTTACCCTTTATCCCTAATTCCAAATTTCATTCAATTTAATGCAAAAACAACTGCAATTACAAATTGGTAAATTGCACAATTCTTCTTGAGTAACAATGTCTTTAATGAATACTGTTACAAAAAAAGTGTTCCTTCTGAGCAATTTTTCAGTGAATCACAATGTTTTCTACCCATTGCCATCAATAAAATATTTCATATTTTTTGTCCTCTGCTCTTTCATTCAATTTTGGATGAGTTACATGTTCCCATATGGAGCAAAAGGTAAACAACAAACGAAACGAATGATTATTAACTTACCACACCCCACCAGAGAGCATCTGCATAGCTTGTAAACTTTGAGCCGGTTGTAAGTTCTGTGTCTTTCTCAGCGAGGTAGACAAAGTATGATGAGAAAATGAGTCCCAAAAACCCAATGTACAATGTGGTAATTAATTCCTGAAACAAATGTACAATGTGGTAATTAATTCCTTAAAACCAAAGTTCAATGTGGTAATTAATCCCTGAAACCCAATTAACAATGTGGTAATTAATTCCTGAAACCCAATAAACAATGTGGTTATGAATTCCTGAAACAAATACAAAAGAAAGTTTGTCTGGATAACACTTATATTAGAATGTAGACCTTTTATTCAGTTTATTCACTTTTAATTAACCACAGGTAATGACAATATAATGATAATAGTTAAAAAATGATAAGAAATCCAGACATTTTATATTGCTCAATTTGATATGTATTTGTGATATATATATTGTAGTTAGTAACATAATTTGTTGAATATGTTCTTTGTATCATTGTTGGGATGTATGTATGTTAATGTTGAAAATTATGCCTTTGCAAGACGAGATATGTTTGTATGTATAAGTCATTGAAATTCTATTCTGCTCTGTCCATTTATTGGCTTTTAATCTTAATTGACCTGTCGTCAAAACCATCCCCAATATTTTTTTGAGTTTTTTTTACATAAAAGCCATTGAAAACAATTGTGCATTTGTTTCTCAGAGTTTTGTACACCAATTCATTGGGTAAACTGTTATGGATATTCAAATAGAGGTGTATAAGCAACTGGTCAATTACTTTATATGTTGAAAAGATTTTTTCATGACTCTTTTAGGGTTATATTGCTTGACCCACATTTCTTTTTCTTTGCATACTTTTTAACCAACATCCCAGATTGAAAATTTATAATTGGAAGGCGTAATTGCGCACAGCATTTTGTTTACTCATTTTCCCAATGCGTTCCCATATTTATCGATTTGATTATCATTATATTTAATATATGTTTCTATTTGCTTTTATCTGATACCTGATATTCTTGTTGAAAGGAAATGGGCCAGGACCGCATTTTACCAACTGCATTTTTGCATACCCCTGGCATGTCATGGTTACAGGGAAAGAGTATAGTAAGGGCTTCACTATTGCAAAGGACTTACTACGCTCTTGCATTGAACCCTCAATGTGTCAAAATCATTGAATGGCAGCCTCGTTAGCTTCATTCGTAGCATGTCCTACTTTGAAAATCGGGTTAGAGGCTCAGAAATTTGGTCATGATTTTGAGGCCTTACGGGGATGGAACCCAGGACCCTTGGTATAAGAGGCCATGAATCTTCCTCTGCACCACTGTCACAATTGTTGTTAAATTACTTTTAAATAAGACAATAGAAAAAACACTGTTGTGGAGTGGGGTTGACCTTCTCCACTATATGGGATTTAATAAAAGAACCAATTTGAAAGCAAGCGGCAGATGGCAATTGTGAATAAAATCAAATAACACATATTCTGAAGTGATAAGAAAAATTCATTGTGACAAAAAAAGGAACATGCTTGATTGCTGCAAACGATTTTCTTTTGTCACAATTGATTCATTTGACTATAACAAATGTATCAAATAAGAGTACATGATGGTTATAAGCAATTTAATGACAAAAACAATCAGCAATAATGGAATATGACCTTATCATTTTTGGGAGCTTTTTCTTTCCCAAACGTTTAAGAATTTTCTCTTTTTGTCACCATTATTTCTTCAAGCATCTTATACAGATGCATTCTAATTAGTGAATAAGCCGAAAAGGGTTAAGCATATGTTGACATGGTGCTACAATGACATGCCACAATACAATATCAGGTGTTCCATTATTGAATTTTTCACCTGGAACTTGATCTGCGATTAGAATTATTTATAAAGCATTTCCATTTAACCCTTATGGTGCTGGAACCAACTTCATGCTATTGCAGACAGGTTTGTTGTCTGTGATCTAACCTGTTGTCTACTCTTGTATCTTTCATCATCAGAATTGAGCAGATATTCAAGGTTTTGGAAAGCAGACGAAACAAAAATCTATTTTTAGAAAATAACCCATCATTCTAAGGGTTAACCCCTACTCCATATTGCATTACTCTCATTTGCACCAGACGACTTGAGAAACCATTGTGACTAAAGGATAAATTGCTCCATCTGAGCAACTAATAAATACCCACTTTTTTCATAATTGCTTTGAACCATCCTTTAAACAATCAGTTTGCTCTTTATTTTTAGACTGATACAAGTTTGCATTCAAATTGGACAATTTACAAATTAGGAAAAATGGATTAATATATTTGCTTTTTTCAGATATCTGATCTTATTGTTAAAATTGAATGTGTCCCTGATCAAATTTAAAACAAATAGTCTGTAGAATGACAATCAATGGTACCGGGTATTTGGTTGGTTGTTGGTCAAATATGGGTTTATCCTTATGTTAAACAATTTTAAAGATCATTTTGTGACAGTCAGTGAACCTTTCTATGCTCATGATCTAAAATGCCCCTTGTGATTTGGTATGCTTACCCTGCAAGATCATACATTAACCCTTTCCCGAACAATAACGACATTTGACCACTTTGTTGCAGACGACTCTGGAAAACATTGTGGGAAAAGAAGAAATTGCTCTTTACAACAATTTTTCCTTTTCTAACAATGTTTTCTGCCCTATCAGAAGATTGTTTTCCAATTTCATCACATTTTGAAATGGCGTCTGCAAACTCTTTCAATTTGGGACAGTCGAAAATTTGTTGTTTGGGACAGGGTTAATGCTAATGTAGTCCTAGCTCTGAAACGGGGCTCATAGACAGCAATTTGATTATTTAATTATGAATAAAAATCTTTTTATGTTGTTCATAAAATTCATCATCACCGTGTTCAACAATTCTTAAGGTCATTTTGAAACAGTCAGTGTGCACCTATTCATGCTCCAGTTATTTACTTCTAAGAACTGATAAACTTTCATTCAAAGTCGTCAAACTTAAACTATCTAAAGTAAAGTTTGTAGGAGATCATTGTTGGCAACATTGATGCAACTGTAGAATGTCTGCCTCTGGTACCAAAGGTCCTGGGTACCGTTTTACTAAACAGTTTACACTTAAGATTTGCGTAAGTCTAAAACAACAATTCCTCTTATTTCAATATTGGGTGGAGCAATATTGCAAAGTGACACATCATTGGAATCGTCTCTCAGAGACGCTTCCAATGAAGTGCCACATTGCAACATTGTACTTTCATTAAAGATACTATCCATGTTTATCGATTATGACTTACACACATATTTTCCGTAAGTTGTTTAGTAAAACGGGCCCCTGGGTTTGAACCCTGTTAGCAGTGAGATGAAACTGCCACGACTAACCCACAAATCAGTGCCGAGAATTGGTCATGTATCCAGGAAGCAATTATAGAGAGAGAATATAATAAGCTTCAAGCTTCAGTCAAAACCAATGTAAAATAAATAAGTTTAAACTTAGGATATTAAAGGATGAGTCTGTAAATTACAAACAATTAGTCAATTATTTTTTTTTTCTATTTTTTTCCCATTCTTTATTTGGCAAAAACCAGCATATAAATGCCATTAGCCAATACAATATTAACAAATTTGGTCCAGACAAACATATGCATAATATACTCAAGTGTGTTAAATATACAAACATTATCAAACAACCAAAAAGAAAGCAAATTGTAAAAATTGCTGTCTGCTCTTAATTTAAAATTTTGGACCGGTTGCAAAAAGATTCATAAGTAGGAAAGGGTTTACCGTTGTAGAATTGTCTGGGACAATAGAATGCTCAAGCATTGATTAAAACTCTATGGGGAGTCTATAAAACCTTTAACCCATTACCCAACAATAACGACATTTGACCAGTTTATTGCAGACGCCTCTGGAAAACATTGCGGAAAAAGAAGAAATTGCACTTTTTCCAAAATGTTTTCGGCCCTATCAGAAGATCATTTTTTAATTTCATCACATTTTGAAATGTCGTTTGCAAACTCCTTCAATTTGGGACAGTTGAAAATTTGTAAAAGGTAAAGTGACAGGCTCAAAGCATGATGGAACAGAACCAGACCTATGCCAGGACTACCTTTGATAGAAACTCAAGGCCATACCAGTGGAGTTCTAAACAAAGGCTCCACAGATTTACAAAAAGGCAATGGCGGAAAGCAATAAATCATGCTATACAATAGCGATCCTTTCATACTTCAATTTTTCCCTTTTACAAGTACATACCACCTTTATACCAAAAACATATTTTGTACAGCTTGCGGGTTGCACGCAAAACTATCATAACTCCACTTTTTACCAAAAATCACTTTTTCATGGTGTTTCTATGATATACACACTGTTAAAATTCTAGGATTATATTCCAACACCTTATGGTAGAAACAGTTATAGCGCAGAAATATTGTAACTTATAAATAGTGATATTTTCCCTGCAAGACTATCGTAAGTTAAGTTATGATAGCCTTGCATGGAAAATGCATAAAGTTTTGAAGATCATTTCCTGCTTTAAATCAGATATACAGTCAAACTTGTGTTAAGAGGCCAGCCTATGGGACAGAGTAAATTGGCTGTTTAAGACAGGTTGGCTGCTTAACACAAATTAATTTACACTATAAATCTAACAATGGGACTTGCTGAAGTGGCTGTTTAAGGCAGGTTGGCTGCTTAAAAGGGTGGCTGCTTAACACAAGTTAGACTGTATTTGGACAAAAGAATGATAAACTCTTGATGAGCAAATTTGGTGCTATGAACTAATCATAGATTACAGTTTCTTTATGGATACATTTTTTATCATGACCATAAAATGCTCAAATATTGTCAATTGCAATTTGCTCTAACCAAGAACTGCATGACATTATTAACACCAACAGCAAGTGTCATGATGGCTATCCTTTAAAATATGGAAATGTAAAATCATTGCCGTATACAAAAAAAGATCTTTTTTCTTTTTAGACATTGTGACAATAAGGAAAACTTTCCTATCCCTTATAGTGCTCGAACCCACTTCATGCTTATGCAAACAGGTTAGCCCAGCTGCCAATGGCATTTCTAGAAGGGGAGATTTCAAAATACCTATCAACCAACTTAAGCAGTGAAAGAGAGTAGAAATCTATCACATGGCATATTTTCAGCCCATCAACATTCGAAAATGTTTGCTGTATAAACTTGATTGCCAAAAATCAACTAAAAGTTTTTAAGATATGCCTTTATATTAAAAAGATAAATGACAAAGAACATCTTGGTGAAATCCAATACAGACATATGCCTTAAGCATATTTGAGACCTAAGCATAAGAATAAATTCAAGGGATAATCAATAAAACTAAGAAAAATTACCTGTCTATGAATGTAGACAACAGATCCGAGAAGTCTCCAAGTCCCTCCCTGTCTATCAACATGTAACATACGTAATATCTGTAAAAATCGAACACCTCTGAAAAATACAAGCAAAACATGATGGAACATAAAAAGATTCTCATTCTGTCACCAGTGGCTTCTTTAACCCTTTACCAAACAATAACAACATTTGACCAGTTTGTTGCAGACCACTCTTGAAAACATTGTGGGAAAAGAATAAATTGCCTGTAAAGAGCAATTTTTCCTTTTCCCACAATGTTTTATTTTAGTTTAAACTTATTTATTTTACATCGATTGTGAAACAAGTTCTTACAACTTAGATTAATCACTCTTGATTCTGCTTTCTGGATACATAACCAGTACATACACCGAATGTGGGTTAATGAGGGTTCGCAATGTTTTCTGCCATATCAGAAGATTTTTTTCCAATTTCATCACATTTTGAAATGTCGTCTGCAAACTCTTTTAATTTGGGACAGTCAAAAATTTGGGGTTTGGTAAAGGGTTAAGGCAAAATACCCAGAATCCTCCATTTTGAAACTCATTCTCTCTTCTGATAACTTTGGGCGAAAAAAAAATAATTCAAAATCAGGTGTATACAGAGTAAAAAGATGAAAGCTGTGATAATAATGCAATATCTACTTTGGTGGTTCTTTAACACTAGTTCTTAAAAGGGAAATTGTGACTTTGTCAAAATTCCCTATGGGAGCAATTTCTCCTTATGTCATAATGATTCTCGCCCAATATCATACTAAAACCGTTAGTTTATATACTTTATAATTGTCATCCCTTGATGCTTTTAATTTGGATCAGTATGTGGAAACGTGTACAAATGTGGGTAATTTTCTAGATATATTTTTTGTTGTCTGCTTTCAAAAACCTTAAACATCTGTTTAATTTTGATGAGGAAAGATACACAGAGTAGCAAACAGATTATATCATAGGCTAGCCACCAATTTTCTTGGCGGCTGGCCTGGATCTAACCTGTTTGCAATAGCATGAAGCCAATTCCAGCACTATAAAGGTGATAATTGATGTTCTTTAAGTACCGTGTATATAAGTTTCCTGACCCAAAGAAATCAAGCCTTGTTTACTAGAAGAGCGCAAATGGTTTATTTTGAAGACAGACTGTGGCTCTAGACGACAAATAATTCTAAGCACAATTAATGACATATTCAGGCTTCTTGATAAAATCTCTATGGGTTTTTAACCCTTATAGTGCTAGAACCGACTTCATGCTTATGCAAACAGGGTAGATCCAGGCCAGCCGCCAAGAAAATTGGCGACTGGCCTGTGATCTAACCTTTTTGCTACTCCGAGTATCTTTCTTTGTCAAAATTAAGCAGATATGTAACATTTTGGAAAGCAGACAATACAAAAATCTATTTTCAGAAAATTACCAAGCATTCTAAGGGTTAAGGGCCATCTTTTTCCTATCTTTTTATTCTGTCTGGCTTTTTTCCCTTGTATCAGTGGGGGCTTCAATAGTTTTTTTTCCTTCTTTACAAATTGGCTTCGAGCAGAAGACATTTATATCAAAGTGTTCAATGTTTTCCTTAAAAGTCTGTTATAAAGAAACTTGTTACATTGTTGAGGACAGTGAAAAGTGTTGGCCTTCAGACATAAGGGTCGTGGGTTTGAATCCTGTGAGTAGCTGGTTTTAACTTGCAACTTTTCATTAATTTACATTCAGCACCAGTCAGGCCTGGCACCAGTTCTGATTATGATCTAGGAAGTAGAATGAAAAATAATTAATCTAAGTTGTAAGAACTTGCTTCACAATCAATCTAAAATAAATAAATTAAAGTACATGTAATTGGAAGCTGTAACAGCAGACGACAATTATGAAGTATGAAAAGCAAAATATTCTTTGTGATACGATGTGTGGTGAAACAAAAGTGAATTTTGAAAAAAAAAATCCTTTTGTTATGGTAGTTTCTGAAGTCGTCAGCTGCAGATGAATGAGACAATGCAGAGCAAGGCATGTTAACAATTATTTTTAATAATCATTTGAATCTGACCAACATTTTACCAAATAATCTAGTTTGATAAAGCATTAATCTCCTTTCATGTGCCTTTAATGTTTGTGAAGGACTTGGCTTATAATAGTTTCCAACTAAGCCATCGTTATGTTGTCCATTAACTTAAATCTAGCCTTCTGCATTGTGAGCGATAGTTAGCCAAACGTAGAGATAAATCCATGTTTATGAAGGACTTGGTTGGTTTTCCACTAAGCGATGATCTCAAGGACCAGGGTACAGTTTTACTAAGCAGTTTACGCTTAAGATTTGCGTAAGTCTAAAACAACAATTCCTCTTATTCCAATATTGGACGAAGCAATATTGCAAAGTGACACGTCATTGGAATCGTCTCTCCGAGACGCTTCCAATGAAGTGCCACATTGCAAAATTGTACTTTCATTGAAGATACTATCTATGTTTATCAATTATGACTTACGCAAACATTTTCCGTAAGTTGTTTAGTAAAACGGGCCCCTGTAGTCCTTAAGTTTCTTAAGCCTTCTACATTATGAGTGAGGGTTATAGCAAATCCCTATGAGAAATCAAAGTGCTGATAGCGCTGAGGACTAAGGTGCGTTAAAAGCAAGATGATTAAGGATACATTTGAAAATTTCTTTGGGCAACATCACGGGGAAAACAGCTGCTTCTTTTACCACCATTACTATAAGTATTATTTCTGTGAAGAGAGACAGAACAATAGTCTATTTTTCGAACATCTGGACATTTTACGATTTCCCATGAGGCAACAGTTATGATGATATAGAGCAAAACAAAGCAAGTAAATCCGGACTACATTCCTAGTTCCAAGAATGTATTAGTCAGCACAATGAAGGCGGATGTTTAATGAGTAATAGGGGTCAGACCCCTGTTTGTGTATCGATAAAGTACCATACCTCAAAAAGTGGTATGTAAATTCAATGGACTAAGGTACTGACGCACCCTTAGTCCAAAAAGACACCTACCTTATTGCTGATGCAGCAAAAACCTGTCCGTTTGAGCCGGCCGACAGCACCACGCATGATGCAGTCACAACTAGAAAATCTGCAAAAATAGAGCACATAGTATTGAACATAAGCTTGTTAACCCTTATAATGCTGGATATTTTTTCTTTGAACAGATTTTTTTGTCGTCTGCTTTCCAAAACCTTAGATATCTGCTTAATTTTGATGAGGAAAGAAACTCAGAGTCGCAAACAGGTTAGATCACAGGCCAGCTGCCGATTTACTTGGCGGCTGGCCTGGATCTTACCTGTTTGCATAAGCATGAAGTCGGTTTCAGCACTATAAGGGTTAATACAATGTACTTGGCATAATCCCATTACATCAAGTACAGAATGATGGAGAATACATGGTTGGTGCTCAGATGGAGAACATTTATCCAGTGAGACTGAAAAAAAAATGAGTATGGGCTTCAGTGAGCCCCTCTCAGTTTGAGCTGAACCAGATAAATTATCATCATCTCAACAATATTAGATTTATCCAGTGTTCAAGAGTGTTTTGTTTATTATTCATTGAAAGATATGCTAAAATAAAATCTGTAAATAAAACACAACCAAATTACTCATTGTCACCAAATCAAAATATATTTTTATATCAAATGCCATTTGAAGTAAAGGGGAAATATAGAAAGTACTGATAAAAAAAAAGCATTCTGACAACATTTTTCGTTTGAAGAAAAATCATCAAACTATGTTGACATCACTTAAACTGAGATAAACAAATCACTTCATACAATGTAATTTAAGTAATAAGTATAAATAAATTAACAATAAAATGTAAAAGCAAATATGTGATGTCAGTATTAACTTGATAAACCTAAGAATAATTAGGTTAGTGCTGAATAAAATTGATTCAATCAAGCTTCCATTTTATAAGGTTAGAACAAGTTAGAGCAAGTGCATTGAACCCTCGATATAATAGGGGCCACAATGAAAAACAAAATGATCAAATTCTAAAATTCTATGAGACTATTGATACAGGCCCAATAAAAGTGCCTCCTTCATGGCTTTTCAAGCACCAATAATTGTTTGCTATGCATTGCTAGAATGTTTGATGAGTGATGTGCCCTTGCTAATGGCGGACATGATTTTTACCGCGGATACAACTCACGAAGAAAATAAATAATGGGAGTCGATATAACCACGTATAGAGCTAGAATTGGGACCTTCTCAATGCCATTCAAGGAAGGTAACATTGTACGAACGTTGGATATATCACGGATTGGCCTGGGAAACTACAATTGCAGCTTTAGACTTTTGCTTTGTCTGTCAGCCATTTTGTTGACATGCGGGGATATAGAATCCAATCCCGGACCCGAAACATCGACGCGCACTTTACGTGCAAACCGACAAACAACCCTTTCCTTCGACGGACTATCCCTACCAGCAATTGACAAACAAACCCCGACTACCCCTTCTAGTGCGCATTTCGAGAAACAAACGACGCCCAGACTCCAATCATTTCGACAAAACCAACAACATAAAAAAGGTAAAAAGATGGACGGTTCAGACAGTGACATAATGACGTTTTTACAGAACATGAAAACCGAACTAAAGGAGGATATTTCGTCGATACACAGTAAAATCGACAATATATGTACTTCTGTGAATAACCTACAACAAGAACAAGAAGCCCTGAGGAGGGAAAATGCCGAAATGAGAGAAAATCTTGACCATCTTCACTCTAAGATCGACATTCTTGAAGGCCACTCAAGACGAAATAACCTAAGGTTTAGTGGAATCGATGGTAAATCGGATGAACCGTGGAGCCAAACAGAAGAAAGGGTGAGATCCTTCATCTCTAACGAAATGAATTTGCCTGGCCTTGAAAATGTTGAAATCGAGAGAGCCCACAGAGTACGATCTAACAATCCGGACAAGTGCCAAATTGTAGTTAAATTCTCCAAGTTCAAAGACCGAGACCAAATTCTTAAATCGGCTAGACAGCGCCTTAGAAATACACCCCACTATGTGCAGGAAGATTTCACAGAACGGGTTAAAATATGCAGACGAGAACTTGGTAAACGACTGGTTGAGGCTAGAAAGAAGGGTTTATACGCATCAATGCAATTCGACAAGTTAGTGATTGAAAACGAGATCTTCAGATATGACAGTATAAACAAAGAAATATACAGTGCCGGTTTCGCTAGAGTAAGCAATAGTAATCGTGGTAGAAACCATTATCCTGAAAATCGCCACCGCCCAACGCTTAGGACCGACAAACGCACAGGGAACCAACAATCGATGCAGGAAAATGACAACATCCCATTAGGAGGTACCGATTACGAGCAATCGAGCGGAGCCTGTGGGTCGGACTAGCGGTGTGGTCGAGGCCTACGTGATGACAGCGCCTGTAAAAACATTACGTTTAACATTCTATCATGGAATATTGCTGGTTTATTGAAATATAACAATGATTCATTATTAAAAAACTATTTATTTAAACATGACATTATAGGGTTGTTGGAAACATGGAGCCATTTTAAGGGCCAATTTGACACTTTTCTGCATGGGTATAAACATTTTGACAGTGTTAGATCTAAAAGCAACTCCTGTTTTAGAAACAGTGGAGGAGTAAGTGTTTTTGTTAAAGAGCAGTTAATATTATCTGGTGTTGTTAAACAATTATTTTATGTTGACTTTACAGATTGTATAATACTGTATGTTGCTAGTAGTTTGTATGATATGAATAATGATATTATTCTGTATGTAACTTATATTTCACCTGAAGGATCGCCAATTTACAGGGGGAAAGACGAACCAAACGGCATATTGTTGCTCGAGAATAATTTATCGACTTTGCGTAATGACTATCCGGAATGTATATTTTATATAGCAGGTGATTTAAACGCAAGGACAAGTGATTTGTTTGATTATATACCAAATGACTCACTTGACTTTGTGTTTAACACCACAACCGACTATATCGCGGATGACTTTTATTTACCACGCAATTCACGTGATAACATTCTTAACTCGTTTGGTAAAACACTAGTTGATCTTTGCTGTACTTATAGTGTACATATTGTAAATGGACGTTTATCTGAGGACAAGGCGGGTCATTTTACTTGTTTTTCCAATGACGGCCGTAGTTTGGTTGATTATCACATTGTTTCATCAGAGTTATTTCCCTTCATCTCATATTTTAATGTTGAAGAGAAAGACAACCCGGACCATTTTCCTATTTTAGCAACTTTGAACTTTAATTTAAAAGCGCATTATGATGATTCTGTTTTATCACAAAATGATTGCCCTCTTGATGTGTCTGAACATTTTAAATGGAATAATAGCAAGAAGGATGTGTTTACCTTCAATTTCAACAATAAGCTGGAGTTAATATATAATGAAGTTGTTTCTTGTATTAACAGTGACGTGAATAATGCAGTTAACCTTATTTTGAATATATATAAATCATCATCATTAAATATGAAGATTAAACATAGTAATTCTGCAAATAGATGCTTAGATTTTGTACAACCAGAGTGGTGGGACTCACATTGTGAGACTGTTAAACATACTAAGTATTTAAAACTTAGACGTTGTCGTAGTACAAACAACACTTCCGATTTCATTGATTATAAAATTTGCAGGAATGAATTCAAGGCGATTTGCCGTAAGAAGAAGAATCTCTATCAGGCTAAAAAGAGGCTTTCTCTAGTTGAGGCAAGACTTAATCCAAAATTGTTCTGGTTTATTCTTAAAGGTTCATCTCGATTAAATTCAATCCCATATACTCCTAACACTATAACAGCGAGAACATGGCTGACTTACTTTGAATCCTTATTATGTAATATGGGAGAAAGTTCAATATTAAACATAAGGGATGATCCTTCGTTTTTTAATGAAGACATGGACTCATTGCTTAATAATGAGATATTGTTAGATGAGGTCCAAAAAGGTATAAATAAATTAAAGGTAGGAAAAGCACATGGTAAGGATGGTATTGGTGCAGAATTCTATAAGTCTACCATATATGAAATCAGCCCTCTTCTCGTGTTGTTATTTAATAAGATTCTTAATAAAGGGGTATTCCCAGATTCATGGTGTGATTCTGTTATAATACCAATATTTAAATCTGGTTCAAAAGCAGACCCAAATAATTATAGAGGGATTTCCTTATTAAATGTGTTGTATAAGATATTTTCGTCCATTATAAATGATCGTCTTACACGTTGGTCAGTAGAATTTAATATTTTAGATGAGTGCCAATCTGGTTTTAGAGCAGGTTATTCAGCGATTGACAATTCTTTTTGTCTACAAAGTATGATACAAAAATATTTATCACGTAAAGGAGGGCGATTTTATGTTTTATATGTTGATTTTCAAAAAGCTTTTGACACACTTAACCATACTAAACTGTTTACATGTCTTAACAAAAAGGGATACAGGGTAATTTATTTCGCATCCTAGTATCAATGTATGCTAATATCCGAGCACATGTCAAAGTTGATTCGAAATTGACTCCATCCATACTTTGTAATACTGGTTTGAAACAAGGGGATTTGAGTTCACCTATAATTTTTAATATATACATAAACGAATTAAGTAAAATTATTAGAGAAACGTGTAGAGGTGGTATTTTTATTACACCTGACATTCCAAATATTTTCTGTCTAATGTTTGCAGACGACGTAGCTAACTGTGCTGATTCTGTTATAAATCTTCAGTTGCAACTTAACACTATTGATTCATTTTGTAAAGAAACGGGTATGATCGTTAATCTTAAGAAATCAGAAATCATTGTTTTTAGAAATGGGGGTCCACTTCGACATAATGAAAAATGGACATATAGGAAAAACAGAATCAGAGTAACTTCCACTTATAAATTTATGGGTCTTATCTTTACACCGAAATTGTCATGGTCCTCCGCTACAAAGAAACTTGCAAATCAAGCACGAAAATCGGTGTATCAAATTAAACAATTTCAAAGTCATTTTGGGAAGTTTATGCATAATGACTACTTTAAGATGTTCGATTCCATGGTCACTCCTATCTTAACATATGGTGCTGAACTTTGGGGTTTTGAATGTAATAAACATATAGAACAGGTCCATTCTAAATTTTGTAAAGATTTTTTAGGTGTTAATACCTTTGTCAACGACTCAATGGCTTTAGGTGAATGCGGAAGATTCCCTATTGCAGTAAATTACCATATGAAATTTGTAAGATATTGGGTAAGACTTATTGAAATGGAAAACCATAGATACCCAAAACAATGTTATTTAATGCTTAAAACACAAGATTCAGTTGGTAGAAATAATTGGGTCACAAAAGTACGAGAATTTCTTTTTTCACAGGGTTTTGGTTTTATTTGGATTTCACAAGAAATAGGGGACTCAAACCAATTTTGTAAACTTTTTAAACAGAGATTAACGGACTGTTCTTTACAAACGTGGCATAGTGACATAAGTAACTCAACAAGATGTGACTTTTATAGAAATTTTAAATCACTTTTGAATGTAGAACGATATATTAATTCTGACATCAAACCTTATTATAAACGTGCCTTAGCTCGTTTTAGATGCTCAAGTCATAAGCTTAACATTGAAATTGGTAGACATTTTAACGTTGATAGAAATGACAGGGTTTGTCTATACTGTTTTCTCAACAAAGATATTTTGATTGTTGAGGACGAATACCATGCATTTTTTATATGTGAAAAGTTTGGAGACATTAGACATATCTATTTATATAATTGGTATAAAGCTCGTCCAAACTTAGATAATTTTTACAATCTTTTTAAATGTAATGACGATTTAACATTGAAAAACCTAGCTTTCTTTGTATCAAAATTACTAGAGCACATTTCTACTTGATTTCCTTTTATCCTTAAAACATAACAGCAAATAATATATTGATGATAGTGTAGGGCATATCTGATTTTGATTTGTATTTTGTAATATGTATATGTATTGTGGGCCGGAGGCCTTTTTACTGAAATAAAATTGTATTGTATTGATCTGACAATGTGCAAAATCCTATCTTTTGCTATCTATTTGAAGAATGAAATTAGCCACTCTTTTCACCTGAGTGTTGGGTTATCTTTATTAAATACTAATTAGGGAATCAATTGAAACTTTACACACATGTTCAAGGTCATTATGCATCTAGTCCCATACCTTTGGTTTAGATTCTAACCAAATTATGCCCCTTTTCGTACTAAGAAAAGCCTTGGGTATGGATTCAAACTTCATACATGTGTTTGAAGTCAATGTTTTAAGGTCAGCGACAAAAACCATAACTCTTCCATGCTTTTTGAACAAATTAAATCCCCTATAAGTACATAGAAAATCTTGGTAAAAGTTTTGCATGTTGCTTGACACCTTATTTACTACTATAAAGAATGGATTGAAAGCTTGAATAGTAGAACATCTGTAATTAAACTTCTGAATGTTGAACTCCTCAATACATTAAAGTAAATATTGGTTCCCAAATCATTTGTTCTTTGTCTCTTTGCCTTTATATTCTGGACATCTATATCTCAAACTCTCTCTATGTCAAACCGTTTTATGTGACCCCTTTAACTTTGAGATATAGAGTTTCTACTGTACATTTGTTTAAGTTTATAATGTAATATCCCTGATGTGTACAAAGGATTGTTACTCTTGTTTTAATTTTGAATAGATTATGGGCCCTAAAATGTTGCACCTAAAATGTTTGGGACATATAGAGAAACAATGCTTACCTATAATTGAGATGGGTTTTCGTGCAAACCGAAACCGTCCCCTCAGCCCTATATATTTACTCCTGCATCCTGCGGACCATAATCTCACTACATATTCTACACCGAAGAAAACCACTAAAACTATTTCCTGGAATCAAAAGTTAAAAAAATATTAATCATTAATCAATATGCGACTCTATCAGATGACGTGGTATAAAAAAACAACCCTATCCTGTAGGCACTCAAGAGAAAAAGTTTTTAAGATGATTTTCATGAGAACCCACAATCAGGTGGGGGAATCATGTGACCAATGTTTACGATCTTTTGTCCGAACAAGATGTCCGTGCCCATGAAAAAACGGGTATTTTTGCTTTTTTCACCTTTATTTGCCAATGATAGCTATATTGTGTACCCCATACAAGTTGGCCATCAAGTTTCCGGTTCTGGTGGTATATTATAAACCATGCTTAATGGCAGCATTACATCTAACACTCTGCAGAAAAATGAGTCGTCTGGCACCCATGTCCAAAACAGTCTGTCTTCAACTGCGATTTCTCTACCAAGTGTTAGATGTACATCAATAAATGGACTAACTTAAGTTGTAAGAATTCATTTCACAATCTATGTAAAGTAAATAAGTTTATACTAATAAATGGTAGAGAGAGATAGAGAATATTTGTTTGGTGTCGTGAATCAGAAATGTTATATAGCAAGGCATAAAAATATAACCCAGTAAGCCGAAGATGATACATGGATAATAATTCAAAGCCGAGCTTGATAACCTTTCCTTTCCTAAGACACCAACCATCTATTCTTTTTATCCTTTAACCTATATGTATTCAAATAAACATATAAAAACTGAAAATTAAACACATAAAAAGTAAATCAAAACAGAAAATCGATACTGAAGATGCATGCAGCGATTACATGATCTAGTGACAGATATAAAAAAATGTCATATGGCACCCTGTTATCGGTCAGTAAATTGTCCGGGTGACAGGATAAATCCAAAACTTAACTCCCATTAACGAAGTTTGGTCATGCTTGCTAGAACCATTGTCATTCCTTTAATCAGCTAGGAGTCTATCTTTCATCAAAACCCAAATCTACCCATGTCAGGATTCAAACTCAAGCCAAGACAGGCTTATGCTTGGAATAAGGAAATGAGAATTTATCTTACCATCCAGTACAAGGTCCCATTTGCAAACTCTGCATATTGGTCTATGGTTGATAAAACACTGAATATGAGACATATTAGCACCATCATGAATCTGAAAAACGTAGGACAACAGAGATTGATAGAGGACAATCATGGAATTGTTCAATCAACAGACTTAAGTTATTTGTATGTATAATTTCACGTCTTAGCCTGGTACATTGAGCTAAAATTACTAATGAATCTTTAAAAAGATGAAAAATGACATTTTCATCTTTTGAATTCATGAATACAAAAGCATTGTGAAAGAGGAGGAGCTTAAAACAACATTGGAGCTACATTTCACATTATATATAAGAATATGCTTTAAACTAGAAAAAAGAGCATTTCAAACATGAAACTTGTCTCCTCCTTTTGAGAGAATTGTCTCACCCATAAACTATGGTCTTAATTCTACTTTCCTGTATTACATAATGAAATTTAAACAATCTGCAATTAAAAACATGGCAGTTTAGTTAATGTGTCGGTGGGACCCGCTGGATTAAATTATTTGTACAAGAGTGAATTCTTATAAGCTTCCGTCGCGATGGAACGTTTGTTACGAGCAATTTCTCCTTTTCCCACAATGTTTTCAAGAGTCGTCTGGTTAAATGTGGTTAAACTTCATTATTGTTTTGAATATTTTCCCTTTTTAAGAATTAAATGCCATTGTAGCAAACAGCATCATAAACATTGTAATAAAAGGAAAATTCAAGAGGTAATTTTCATCATGTCAAATCGGTCTTTACAGAACATGTAACATTTCAAGCATTTTTTTAAATGTCTCTGTCATATAAAAAAAAAATGTATGGTTGTCTTTTAAAAAAAGGAAAACAGAGAGGGTTAAACACCGTATTTGAAATCATAAAGATATTTGATTAATTGGTTTGGGGTTTACATTGCATTTGCAGTATTTCTGTATTAATCAATTATTTCAAAGTTTCAGTTATTTATCGATATCTGGCTGAAATATTATTTACATAGATATCAGATGAAACATTGCCACAGTTAATTTAAGCATAAATTCCAATTAAAAACTTTTAGAAAATGCAGAATATATATTACGCCATGAATATTTTAATCTTATCTGCAGTTGATGACATGAAGCTAATTATCCCTTATTTTCAAAGCCATTGCAACCAGAATGCATCAATAAACAAAATATTAATTTGCATTTTAGATACAAATTGATTATTCATTACTTGTATTATACCTTATCACCAAACATAAATTGTATTTGCCCGAGATGTTTGTGGTTTAATGCAGTTTTCAATAATTTTTCATTTAGACCACCCACCGCTTTCCTGTCATATTTATAAACTTTTCTCTTTTAGCCACAGTACCATGAAGGGTCCTTTCATTAAACATAGGACCATTTTTAGTTTTTATCTTAGAGGCAAAAACAAAAAAGTAAAACAAGTTTTGTTGCCTTTTATTGCTTTGATAAAAAACTTGATAAATAAACAGTTGATGGATTTCTCTCGGACACGCATTCATAGAATGGTATGATAAGAGTGTCACCTCATTATGTATTCTGGTTCCCAGACACCATTACCCATTCAGATGATTACGCTGGGTAAAAATAACAGATTGTTGTCTACAAAATCAGGACTATATCAGAAACTATATCAGAAACATAAATGTACCATATTGTCATCAAATACTTTTTAACAGGCTTAAGAGTTGAATCAATAATTTATTTTTATATGATGTATAGATCTGTGTTGTCATTTTATCCTTTAAAGAGACTCTCTCAGAGATGGAGATTTTAACCTTTTTGAAATAAATTGTCTTCTACCGTAAAAAGAACAACACGGGTTTCTGAGGTAACATAGAACTAGATTATTGACAGCTTCCCAACCCTCATCGTAACTATACAAAGAAGATCTAGTTCAATAAAATCGCAGATATTCAAGACCGTTTAAACGGGTTTTATTTTGTAAACTTGGAGTAAGAGATGGTAATTTTAGATACACCATTGTCACATCCGTTTTCCACGCATGCGCATGGACGCATACATCATTTCCAACAAACAAAAATAGGTTAAGTGAGGAGGAAAACAAACAGCGTAAATATTGATAAGTTAAATGCTTAATTAGATCATAATCATAGTGTTCAGTTAAACCTCACCACCTAGACATTTGCCATTCGGTGAGCAAGAAAAAACTAAGTATTATTTATACATACGATTTTGTGATATATCTACGCTGAAAAGCTATTAAGCTATTTTCAGGATAACAAGATTAAAGATTTAACAGAGCAAATGCCATTTTAAAATCAAGTTTCATATCATAAAATGTTTTGCGAATGGAATTTTTATTTGCCAATTTCATTCATGTAGTTTTAATTTTAATGTGAAAATTAAAAATTAAAGGGAGACCATAAATATGAAATATATTTCTAGCTGTCACGTGACAAATGCAAAGGGTGCGAAAAAAAAATTCCTCTTGATGTTTATTACTCCAAATGCATACATTCAGAAGCTTGTCTTACCACCTACTTCTCCTGATACCATGATAGTTGTGTTAGGTCATAGTTTAGCTTGATTGACTCTAACAAGCCCAGATACATAGAGTAAAATGGTTTGCTGTCACATGTTTTCATCTAAATTTGTAACGTAAATGATCTGTTGATTTCAAACAATCTGATAGATGATAATCTTTCAGTTATCTTGTGAAAGTGTGTTGGATAGCAAAGTTTACTCATTGGCACATTAGAGCTCAGTTCAAGCATTTGGGCAGAAGAAATAAAACCTACAATAACTCATCACGAGAACTTTCCATGACAAAACTTCTTTTGATAAGCGAGGGGATGGAATCTTATTTTGATTTACTTGTCCGTAAATGCAAAATTTGTAGCTGCACTGTCCCTAAAATGGTCTAATAGAAAACTTCATTAAATTTCACCAGTCAGTTATGGCTTTTGAATCAAGCTTTGCAATATGGGCAATTTATTTTACTACCCCTGTAAGCGAGAAAAGTTCTTCGACAATAAACCTCCGAATCAAGTGACAAACATACGAGGTGTTTAATACTCACACAGTAAAATGATAGATAAAACACCGCCATCCTGTCGGTCTCTCGAGGAAATTATACACACGACCTTGAATGGTCGACTTCATTGTAGTCCGAACTTTTAACTTGTATTTATCGTTTATTAATCGATCCAGTTCATGTCTGTCATCGATTGGTATAAATGACGTCAAGTTTTTATTGTTGTCTGGTTGTTCCTCCATATTTGACACAGATTCCCCGAGTTCGTCAGCGAGTTCGGTCATCTCCAGGACCTCGCTGGACTTGCTCCCGCTGGCCGGCATGTGATTCATGTTGTGTTTGGATGACCTTGGTTTACTACCTAGAAGGATATATAAGAAGAAATTAAACTTGAAGGATATGACTACATGATGATGTTTTGTAACAATATCTGTACCATTGCACCATGACAGACAGACAAAATCCCAGAGACATTGAAAAGTAACCAAATACATAGCCATCTTCATTCAAAAGAAACCTGTTTCAATTTATTTAAAGAAACAATAACTATGTTTTGGTGAAAAGTACATTTGCCCAAGATGATAAATCTTTATTTATTATTATGTTCCTTTCACCTTTCCCCTCAATGAGGATTTTGTTTCTGGTCCAAACTAAAGCAACAGCAGATGATAATAATATGGGAATGTAAAATAAAACTTTTGAAAAATAAGAGTAAAAATGATGACAGAAGGCAAAGTTGTTCGGCAAAAGCAATAATTATTTCTCTTTTCATCACTGTCTTTCTTCTAGGCTTTAATGCAAGATATTCTGTGTAAATCAACATACAGAGAGAAGCTAAAACAATCAGTTGCCAGGTTTAAGCTAAAGCAAAAGCAGATGATACATGTAATAATATGGGAATGTTGTTTTTTGTTTGTTTTGTTTTTCACAAAATAAAAGCAATGGAAAGAAGGCTGAGTTGCTCACTCCAAGCAATTTCTCTTTTCATCGCAGTCTTTCTTATTAAGTCCTACAATGCTTTAATGCAAGACAGTCTGAGTGAATCCACACAGGGTAAGATACTAAAACAATCAGTATCCAGGTCTAAAATTTGGTGTCTAGAGGCAACAAGGGGATAATATCTTCAGGAAAAGGAACATTTATCTTTCATTACGATCTTTTATATCCAATAAAACCACCAACGCGCGGCAAGTGTCACAATTGATTGGATCACTAGCACATAGCACGTAGCATGGGGATTAAACCACCACGTGGCAATGTCACAATGGATTGGATCACTAGCACGTAGCATGGGGATTAAACCACCAACACGTGGCAAGTGTCACAATGGATTGGATCACTAGCACGTAGCACGTAGCATTGGGATTAAACCACCAACACGTGGCAAGTGTCACAATGGATTGGATCACTAGCACATAGCACGTAGCATGGGGATTCAAATCCTCACCCTGGGGAACTTTGAGGCCAAAAGATGATGTTGTTATTGTTTTCAATAGTTTTTAAGCAAAATATAGAGTTTAACCCTTTCCCAAATGCCAAATTTTCGACTGTCCCAAATTGAAAGAGTTTGCAGACTACATTTCAAAATGTGATGAAATTGGGGAGTAATCTTCTGATAAAGTAGAAAACCTTGTGGGAAAAGGAGAAATTGCTCATTACGAGCAATTTCTCCTTTTCCCACAATGTTTTCTAAAGTCGTCTGCAACAAAGTAGTCAAATGCCGTTATTGTTTGGGAAAGGGTTAATCAACAGTTAGTTTTGTTTATGGGAAATAATTCCCCTTTGAAACATTACTTATGCATAACAAACAAGTGAGCAGTAGGAGTCGGGGTACTAATCCTGTTTTTCTGAAGCAAAATTGTGAGAAATTGATATACATAACAAAACTAACTTGTTTAACAATCAAAGTAAAATATAATAAATTCAAACTAACACTTGGATATTGCACTACAGGTTGTCGTTTATCCCTGGCACGCCATTGCCTGGAAAGTTCTGTTATCCCATTCTTGCTGGTCACAATGAATCGTAAATCAAATCATACAGCGTTGTTTGGAGTCACATTCCTGTGATGTAGCAATGATCAATAGGGTTTGTATTCAACTTGGCTCATGTCGTACTTAAACTTGGTCATGCAGGGTTTCATATTCCATGCTCATGCTCTGTTATGGTCTCACAGTGTCATTCACGCCTTTCAATCTGGAATGGAATGGGAGAAAATTAGAATTTATGCTTACACACTTTCATTCCATTTGTGAAGGACTGTGGTCCAGGGGTAGAGGGTCGGCCTCCTGACACGAGGGTTGTGAGTTTGAATCCTGTGAAAAGTGGGTACCATCTTGTGATTTTTTATTAATCTACTTTTGGCGCGAGCACTGGTTATGTATCCAGGAAGCAGAACCGAGAGTGATTCATCCAAGTTGTAAGACGTTGATGTAATATAATTAGTTTAAACCATGTCCTTTTACATATTTCTGTGTATACTCATTTATTTTACATTGTTGGTGGAGCATTAAAAGCATTAAAATCATTCTGTAAGACTACTTCCTGGATCCAATAATTAATATTTTTGTTCATAACACAAAATCAGTAATGAATGGATAACATGTACAAGCAGACATCAGTTATAAACAAAATACAGAGTTCATTGCAAGACTACATAACGATGGTATTATGCAGAAACCTGACATTTATACAGTGATTTCTCGTTAATCCGAACACGTCCGTTCCCATCAAAATGTCCGGATTACCGATTCATCCGGACTAATGAAGTAGCGCATGTTCTTATACACATTAAGACATAAACGGTCTGTATGCAGGTGTATACTTATAACACTTTAGCAAACGCCAAATTGTCGACCGTCCCAAAAATAATCTTCTGATATGGCAGAAAACGTTGTGGGAAAAGGAGAAATTGCTTGTCACAAGCAATTTCTCCTTTTCCCACAATGTTTTCAAAAGTTGTCTGCAACAAACTGGTCAAATATTTCCGTTCCCTTACAATTTCGTTCGGATTGCGAGACATTCGGATAATCGGGATCCGGATAAACGAGGCGTCACTGTACATGCAAAGTAAAGACAAAACCTTTCATAACTATACAACAACAGCATTTCAGTGAAACCTGAAAATATGCAAGGTAAGTCAAAACATTCACAACTATACAATAAAAGTGTTACACTGAAACCTCACAAATATGCAAAGTAAAACAAAAACGTTCATTGTAATAATAAAGGACTCATTATGTCTAATGTTTATCATGATGACACAAATTCTTCAAATGTCCAATTTAGGTGTATGAATACATTTTTTTTTATATCTAAATGAATTTGTTAGATATCCATTTATATATGTAATATGCATTTGTCTGAAATCTATTTTATACATTTGTTTGATAAGGAAAAGGTAAAACAAGAACTTTCTTTTCTTGTGGTAAATGAGATCCCACTTCCTGGTAAGCAAACATTTAATTAACAATTTCATGCCAGACATTATTGTAATCCAGATATGGGGGCGTACTAGCATCTTTTACACACATTTTTCCTAAAACTCAAAGATGAATACTATTTTGTGTTGGTATAATTTACAAACGATTAAATAAACAAAATGCCCTGATGCAAGATAAACAGATGCATAGACTGTTCTATCTGCCAGACAGCAAGACAGACAGTTGTGTCAGGTATTCAACAACATAGACAGACAGTTGTGTCAGGTATTTAACAACATAGACACATAGACAGTACTGTGAATTATACAGACAGACAGACAGACAGACAGACAGACATGACTGTAAGACAGACATGTCTGTAAGACAGACATGACTGTAAGACAGACAGACAGTACTGTCATACAGCAAGACAGACACAGACAGACATGACTGACAGACACTAAGCAAGACAGACAGACAGACAGACAGACAGACAGACAGACAGACAGACAGACAGACAGACAGACAGACAGACAGACAGACAGACAGACAGACAGACAGACAGACAGACAGACAGACAGACAGACAGACAGACAGACAGACAGACAGACAGACAGACAGACAGACAGACAGACAGACAGCAGACAGACAGACAGACAGACAGACAGACAGACAGACAGACAGACAGACAGACAGACAGACAGACAGACAGACAGACAGACAGACAGACATGAATATCAGTCATACAGCAAAACAGACATGACTGACAGTCAACTTGCAAGACAGACAGACAGACAAGACTGAGTCATACAGCAAGACAAGCAGACCTTGAACTAAGACTAATACTCCTACAGAAGGACAGAAGGATATATACACAAAAACAAAAAAGAAACTACCAAGAGACACAGCTTGACAAACAGAGACACTAAAACCAATTTTCTCCCATGTTCCAGATTCAATTGGCTTAAAATTCCAGAAAAATTCAAATGCTCACAGGTTATTCCGTCACTAACATCGTTCTGTGAGTTTAACACGATAATAAACTCCATTTCCGATAATGTCAACAGTTTCTCCAATAGCAATTCCAGTTCCTGAAACAAAAGTCTCCAGTCACAGATTTTTATCACCCTTTATCCTCTTACAGATTTTTAACATGAGAACTAGAACTCTTAATTGGGCAGTGCAAAACAGTTTGATGATTTAATCAGAATCTGTCACCTATATAACCTATATTGAAGTTTCACTCCATGACAGAATAGAAGAAGATACTCATCATGATTAAATCATACTTTTCCTGCAATTGTTTCTGCAGGGATAAATTATACTAATTGATTTGTTTAAAAATCAGCAGATATCTTTAATAGTAATGCAGTTTTACTTATAAAAACAGATGAATTCCTTTTGGCAGACAAGGAAATTGCTTATTTAGAACATAGTTTACTTTTGTCATAATGATTTCTAGAAGTTAAGACTACAACTATAAGTCATACAGCTAGACAAGATCATTTCCTTAATGGCGTAAGTAGTCATAATAGTGCACACCCCATTCTTAGATATAAAATAAGAATTCATAAGACATAAGTATTCATTGTTAATAAAACAATTAAAGAGCTTTCTTCAATAATATCATAGTTGAAATGCCAAGCAAATGATTGTGGTAATAAGGGAAACTTAGGTGACATTTGTAAGGCTTTATTTTCTAATACATAGGCGTAGGGGCCGGGGGGGGCCAGGGGGGCCGGCCCCCCAATATCCAGACTGGGGGGGGCCAGAGTATACTTTGGCCCCCCCAATATTCACAATAGAAGATGCAGATTTTTGGAAAGAAAAAATGAAAGAAATGGATTTTAACAGCAAAATTAATATAAAAGTGTATTTTGTGCTTTATTTAATACCAATTCGCCTTTTGTTATGAACAATAACCAAAACATTTTGACGTCATCATCGCAAATGGCAATCTGAATACATCGGGTTTATCCAATGAAATTTCAGCTCACGGAAAGTAGTTTCGACTAACGGAAACAGTGTTCCAAATGTACTATAAGCAGTCAGACTCTATATTGTATTTAAATATAGTCATTTTTTGTTTCGGAATTGTAGTCGAAGTCGTGGCTGTGACAGCATGGTGGCTGTCACTATTAGTTCGTATCAGTACAATGTGCTCTCCGCGTGAGATCGAGTCTTGGCCTATCCTATTTTCTTTTTCTTTTGGTTATTTTGTCTTAACTAAGATACACAATTTCATAGTCTTTCTTTTAATTCATTCAATGATATTGAATTTGTAGACGCATGATTAGTCATGAGAAAGTTTAGGAACATTAATTCTTAGACCGGTCCTCATCTGAAGTTGGCCCCCCCAATGTTGAAAACGCTCCTACGCCTATGTAATATGGTTTTCCCAAGATACATTTCTTATTCATCTTAATCAAACAAAGTAGTCCGTTTTCTAAAGACAAAATAAAATTGTCTCAGGAGGAAAAAGGATCAGTCAGTTATCCTCCATAATTTTTTAAATCATCTGAAAATGAAATAACCAATCAGAACCATCAACACTTGCCGGATTCTGATTGGCTGAATAATATGTGCAGAAGATTAACAAAATCATTTTGCTTTTGCATGTTGATAAAAAATAAATTATCCAAGGAAAACAAAATTAAAAATTCAATATTGTACATTAACTTTATTCCACTGCTAAGAATTCAAGAACTGTGTTCATGAACTTCATGAACAGATATTAACAACAACAGCCATTCATGAATATCAAGAAAAGGTTCTTGAATGTCCATGATGTCTAAAAACATGATCTTGAAATTCATGAACAAGTTTAAGAACAACTTTGTATTCATGAAATCATGAATGGCAATTTGTCATTCATGTCTGATTATGGAATTCATGAACACAAATTGCAGTAGTTGCCACTGTAGAAGCTACATGACAGTTACACAATACAGATATGCAATTATTAAAGCTGCTTGTTTGGAGAAGTGAGGAAATTCGGAAATTAAACTGTACTGTTGTATGGTCCGCGCTGGAGAATAGCCATTCGAAGCAAAATTAGTTTGTTTTGAAGTGTAAGGAGCTTACAAACAGTGAATTAACTTCTATTTAGAACCAAATGTGTTGCAATGGATTTTGGAGATCAAACGCATAGACTGTGAATATTTAAATATATTGACGCTTCCTAATTTTATCATGCATCCAATAATTACAACATTTAATTGTAGTTTAGTTTAAAAAAGAAATTATACATTGACTGTGAAACAAGTTCTTACAACTTTGATAAATCCCTCTCAATTCTTCTTCCTTGTTACATAACCAGTACTAGCCTGGAATGTGGATTAACGAATGGTCATAAGGCAGATCCCGCTACTCACAGGATTCTAACCGACGACTTTTGTGTGCCAAGGTCACCACTCTACCCCTAGACCACAGTCCTACACCAATATAAAAACTGTTTTGTTTCAACAAAATTTTATTTTTTCCTTCCAAACTTTCTCATCTGCAAACAAGCAGGTTTAACCCAATACCAAACAATAACGACATTTAACCACTTCGTTTCAGTTGACTCAGAAAACATTGTGGGAAAAGGAGAAATTGCTCGTAAAATCATAACGAGCAATTTCTCCTTTTCCCACAATGTTTTCTGCTCTATCTGTAGATTATTTTCCAATTTTATCACATTTTGAAATGATGTCTGCAAACTCTTTCAATTTGGGACAGTCGAAAATTTGGCATTTGGGAAAGGCGTAATGGATACACAACTCCTGATATGAGAGTCCTTGGAATCTGATCATTTCTTTACATCCTTATGAACTAATTACAGTGAAACCCAAGTCTGCAGACAGATCTATACTTTACTGATTCCCTCATATTGGCTTTTGTGACTGTTTGAGTGCACCCTTGATGAAAAACTTGTATTTTCTGTGGTTTAAGAATGAATTGAAGTGTAAATCACAAAGGTATTTCTCATTTCAAATGCATTCATCAAGCCTTTTTTCCATTTTTTTCTGAATTTGAATTAACATTTACAAGATTATTATCGATGAATTCTGTTATCAAATGCTTAGTAAAATTACTAGCTCCTCTTAATTATCAATTTCTAAATTCAAATTGAAATTACATGAATGAAAGGAAGGAAATCAAGATTTCAATCCATAAAAAATCCTTATCATATAAAACTTGATTTTATATTGACATTTGTTTTGTAACATCTTTAACTTTGACATGGTATTCTGACTTTCTTCGATTAGGTGAAATACCTTAAAGTATGATATAACTCCATTTACTTCATGAAACATTGGGGAGAATCTCGCTCCTCCATATCTTTATAATTTACCTCACTCATAGCCAGTCACTTTAGGGGATCCATATGACATAATGTAATAATTAATTTCTACCAATCATCAATGTCATTGAAAGCATTATTTGCAGTTATAAAAAAGATTCACCCACTGATGCCTACAGTATTCATACTTGATCATTTAATAATGAAAATAAAATTTAATATGATGACAAAAAAACAATGATTGAAAAGGTCTTCTACAGCAGATACATAGAGAATAGATGGTTGGAGTCGTGAATCGGAAATGTTATCGGGCAAGGCTTAGGAATATTATCCGGTGAGCCGAAGGCGAAACGGATAATAATCCGAAGCCGAGCCCGATAACTTTTCCCATTCAAAGACACCAACTATCTATTCTATTTATCCGGTTACCTTTATGTATTCTTTAAAAGAAAAAAGATGAAAATAAAACACGAGAAAAAAGGACAAAAATAAGTAGAGAATGATGTAAACATGATGTCATGTCGTTCTTATGACATCATGAATCGCCACCTGCATGTGTTACACGGTTAGCGCCGGATATCACAAATGTTTACGGCACCTAGTTATCGGTCCCAAAATTACACTAGTGACAGGATAAATTTAATCCTTGGAATCCTACATTTTTGTTATGATTGGTTTTTTTAAGTATTGCTCATATTATGCGCCTTAAACAAATTCAATAAACAAATGCAACAAAAGACGAAAGTGATCACTTAAAGTCATTTCTCCTATTGTCACAACACTAACAAGAAAATTATTATACCAAAGATTTTGACTTTTTTGATTTCTTAGGATTAACTCCTACTTTGACTTTCAATTAGCAACCAATCACTAAAATCCCATCCAAGGTAAAGATTTATCAAATTACAAATAATATACAAGTCTCAGCTTATCAACATTTCTTCAGATAGCATTAATGGTTCACAAAGCAGGAGACTCTCCTTTGCATCATTTTAATTATAGGAGAGGAAAAACCAAAAAATTTTTGTTTTACAACAGGGGCCTATAAAAGACACTTTCCCAATTGGAAATTTCTTTAAAATCATGAAGTTTTCCCAATGATTCAAAGTCATACCAGCTTTTTGGTGTCCCAATCCAGCAATCTAAACAATACAACTTCAAAAATTTAACATGCCTGGGGGCCTCTTCCCAATGCAAGGAAAAAAAGCCCTGTATTGAGTGGGAAGTCATCAGAAACTGTTCATGTATCACTAAACATTTTTCCAATACAAACATACCCACTGCAGGGGAATAATTGATGCTGCTTCTACTACATTTCATTCTGATAACATGGCATTTGGTAACGGGTTAAAGTAATTTCTCCTATCCTCACATAACTGTCAAGAAAATATCATAAAAAAAATAAAGAAACTAAATTTCCTTTCCCTAGAATTGTCACTGGAAAAATCACTAGAATTCCATCTGAGGTAAAGATTTATCTAAATACAAATATCAACAGTTCATAAAGCAGGAGACTTTCTTTTGCATTTGTTGAATTGTAGGGGAGGTAAAACCACAATATTAAGCAGGAAATCATCAGAAACTGTTCAGGTATCACAAAACATTTTTTCAATACAAACATACCCCATGCAGGGGAATAATTGATGCTGCTTCTACTGCATTTAAGGTTGATATCATGGCCAACATGGAAATGGAGGGCTGAGTGTCTGTGCTGAGTGTCTGTGCTGAGTATCTATGCTGAGTGTCTGTGCTGAGTATCTATGCTGAGTGTCTGCGCTGAGTATCTAAGCTGAGTGTCTGTGCTGAGTGTCTATGCTGAGTGTCTGTGCTGAGTGTCTATGCTGAGTGTCTGTGCTGAGTGTCTTTGCTGAGTTTCTGTGCTGAGTGTCTGTGCTGAGTGTCTGTGCTGAGTGTCTGTGCTGAGTGTCTGTCCTTATCCCATGGTGCATTCACTAGTCAACAATTAGCCAACCGCCAGAAAGCCTCAAAATGATTGTCTTTACCCATTACAAAACAATAACTACATTTTACCAGTTTGTTGGAGATGATTCTAAAACCATATCGGAAAATTAGCCATCCACAAGAACGCCTCACAATGAATGTCTTAACACATTACAAAACAATAACGACATTTGACCACTTTGTTGCAGACCATTCTGGAAAACATTGCGGGAAAAGGAGAAATTGCTCCTAATGAGCAATTTCTCATTTTCCCACAATGTTTTCTGCTCTATAGAAGTTTTTTTCTCAATTACATCACATTTTGAAATGTCGTCTGCAAACTCTTTCAATTTGGGACAGTTGAACACTTGGCGTTTGGTAAAGGGTTTATCAGTTCAACCTATTGAATTGTGAACAAAACCTTTAATAAACAATCAAACATGGATGGATATTTATTTTGATAGCTTTAATTATGAAAAACCTTCATAACGAGGGTTCAGTGCAAGACTATAGTTAAGTGCTTCATAAACATGCAGCACTTACTATAGTATTGCACTGAACCCTTGATAAGGACTTTAAGGGCAAGGCATTGGGCGTTGTGGACTTGTAATTACCAATATGGCGTAATTGGTTAATATTCACCCTTTATAATGCTGGAACCGACCACATGCTTATGCAAACTTGTGTATGATCCAGGCCAGCTGCCAAGAAAATTGGTGGCTGGTCTTCGACTTAACCTGTTTGCTACTCTTGGTATGTTTCCTCATCAGAATTAAGTAGATACTTAAGGTTTTGGAAAGCAGACGACACAAAAGAATTACCCAGCATTCTAAGGGTTAAGTGACCTCAACAAGGATTAAACAATGCATCTTCTAAATTTTACAAATATCTGTCTCTAACATATCAAGGAGCATCCTTGCAAGACTTCTGTTTCGGGTTTTCCTGTTAATGTTTTGTTACAGAGAAAAGTACACTGTTGACATTACTAGACACATAAAACACCCATTAGCTTCTACATCAAATTTTCCAGATCACATCTCTTGATCACTCAAACCATTCCTCCCCCCATTTAGTCTTTTGTTACAGGTCCAAATTGAAAGCAACAGCAGACATAGTTAAAGAAAAAAGAAATTACAGACTTTTGTAACAGGTCCAAATTGAAAGCAACAGCAGACACAATTAAAGAAAAAGTAGTATAAAATGTAATGTTATTGTTCCTTTATTTAACCCTTATAGTGCTGGAACCGACTTCATGGTTATGAAAACAGGTTAGATCAAGGGCAGCCGCCAAGTAAATTGGCGGCTGGCCTGTGATCTAACCTGTTTGCTACTCTGAGTATCTTTCCTCCACAAAATTGAGCAAAGTTTGAGGATTTGGAGAGCAGACGACACAAAATATTATTTTTAGAAAATTACCCAGCATTCTAAGGGATAAAGAAAGCGACTGTGAAGAAATTGTTTTTTTATAGGATAGCTCAATTCATCTTTTGTTGCAGTGCTTTTATACATATTCTGCTGCATGCATACTTACAACAAGTACAAGTTGAGGGTCAAGTGCAAGACTATAGTAAGTCCTTCGATTTTGTAAAGACTTCCTTAAGTCTTGCATTGATCTTTCAATACAATGGAAAAATTAAGCAACTTTAAAATATGAATTTTTTTTTTGTAAAAGAATAGAAATAAAAATGTATTATACTTTATAGATTTGATTGTCACAAGAACATGAATTGCTTACCAAGCGCAATCAATATTTTTGCCACATTTGTATTTTATACGATATGAAAGAATTAAACAATTACTGTATAGAGCAATGATCTGATAGTGGATTGTAATCTGTCTTCAACTTTGTGGCTTCTTATCAAATTAAATTGTCAGTGATCTTTCATTTTCTTTAATAAATCTACTCTTCCTTATGCTTGATTTTGATGCGCTTGTGATGGGCAGGATGGTAATCATAAAGTGGAACACCCATTCATATCACGTTCCTTGTTTTATCCGTCATTTCAATATGACATATTTTCCTCTGATTCATCTGCAGCAGATATCTTAACCCTTTACCAAACGCAACGTTTTCGACTGTCCAAAATTGAAAGAGTTTGCAGACGACATTTCAAAATGTGATGAAATTTGAAAATAACTTTCTGGTAGGGCAGAAAACATTGTGGGAATTTCTCCTTTTCCCACAAGGTTTTCCAGAGAGGTCTGCGACAAACAGGTCAAATTTTGTTATTGTTTGGTAAAGGGTTAAAGATGTACAGTAGAATGGAAGCACATTATCTCTCTATGGGAGGTTGAAATAATTAATGGCTTAAAGATATTGGTTTCTTCCTTATATTTCTCCAAGTTGGTCTACTGTTCAATGCATTTTCACATGTTACAGTAAAGACATACTAAGCTCCTTACCCATTTTATTCATGTATACATCCTTTAATCCCGAATTTCTAAGTAACCAATGTGACAAAAAGATGAATTGCTCCTAATAGCTATTTATCACCTTGAGACAATGGAATCTATGCGGTATTACACAGAAAAAGTTATCAAAACTTTGTGTCTTAATTTTAATACTATCAAATACTGAAATATTTAAATGGCAATGCCTTTTATGTTTAAGCCTGTTATTTTGAGAACTCATAAGATAAACTTTGGTGAGATGATCTTAGATTAAAAAGTTCCAATAAAAGGGTGATATGAGAATAAATAAAGGGTTCAGTGCAATACCATAGTCAATCATTGCTTCACAAACATGTAGCACTTTGAAGGGTTCAATGAAGCACTTCCTATAGTCTTGTGTTGAACAATTGACTCATAGCATTCTGCCGAATCCTCCAAACGAAGAAGTTATAAAGTTGTGAACTTCATCAGCATGACCTCTGCTTTCAATTTAGAGTTATTGTTTTAGGAGAAGAAGAATTCTACATAGATGCTCCTTTCTCCTGGGGCACCGGACTCCTGGAGGAAATTAGCAGCTTGTAAGCCACACTGGGGGTATGAGAAAACTTGTGTTCTGTCCAGATACCAATTACCAAACCCTTTTACCAACAACCCAAATTATCATGGACAACTAATATAGGGATTCCAAGGTTTAGATATATTTGCTGCAGAGAATGTCTCAATCATTGTTGAAGTATTAATTTAAGGATTCCATGCAAGACAATAGTAAGTGCTTCATAAACATGAAGCACTTACTATAGTATTGCATTGAACCCTCAAATTGCTCTATACAATAGTACAAGCTTTCTTTTTCCCAATAAATAAAACCAAAAAAAGTGCAGACAAATTCAACATTCACCATAAAACTATTTAAGTTAATCTATTGGCTGAAGAGAATTGTTTAAATTATTGCCAACAAAAAAAGCTGTTTCTTGCTGTTGTTGTTATCAGGGTCTTTTAAACATTGCATTCTGACCAATCAAATAACTAGAAATGTGTTAGCTGCCTGCTGTTTTTTATCTTGTAGAAAATAGTGAGGCTAGTTGACAGTGGGGAACCGGTTTAAAGATGATTATTAATAGAGACAATCAAAGTACTACAATGACATGTATCCATGAAAAAAATGCATAAATGAGTAAATACATCTTGAAATAATACAAGGGCACAATGCAAGATTATAACAAACATGAAGCTTTAGTCTTTTACCGAACTCTCAATTTGCAATACAAGTGGAATTTAAAAACAATTAATGACCCCTCCCTTTCCCACAAAGACCCAACCTATAGTACAGTTACAAAGGCATTTCATACCGATAGCATTTGAAAAACAAAATAAATAATTAAGACATTATAAAACAGCATGATACAGACAGGTGAGCTAAAAATCAGTCTGTTGCTAAAATGAAAAGTTGAAAAAGAAACACATACCTTTCAATCACATATAGATTAAATCCATAGTTTATGTTTTCACTTGAATCAAATGAAAAGTTGAAGCTTAAGGTCAGTCATTGGTGTCAATTTGAACCTTTGTTACAATGTTTAAAATTTGTACAGATTGATAAATTCAGAAAATGTTGCATTTCAAAGCACTACTGAGTAACATATCATAACTTAATTAATGAACATTGCAATTATAAAATATTCATATTCTCTAAGTGACTTCTAATGATTTCTGGATTGAATTTACATACCACTTTTTGAGGGACGGTACTTTATCGATACACAAACAGTGGTCTAACCCCAATTACCTATTAAATATCAGCCTTTACTGTTTGGACTAATGCCTTCTTGGAATGTAGTCCGGATTTGCTCTATATTATTATAACTGTTGCCTCATGGGAAGTTGTAAAATGTCCAGATGTTCGAAAAATAGACTATTGTTCAGTCTCTGTTCACAGAAATAATAATTGTAGTAATGGTGGTAAAAGGAGCAGCTACTTTCTTCGATTGTTGCCCAAAGAAATTTTCAAATAAATCCTCAATAATCTTGCTTTACTAAAAATTAAACGCACCTTAGTCCTTCAGCGCTATCATTTTGATTTTAACAATGTATTCTAATTGATTAACAAGGGTAATGATTTCCACACACAAACTTACAAAAAATCTGTTAACATTTCCTGTCCTGATCTTCGGAGCTATCAGAATCTGCACAATTTGCAACAATGATAAGACTCGCTAGTCCTAACACAAAATGACTAAATACCGACCCAAAATCAATCTAATTAAACGCTCTAATGGGCCTATTTACCATAATTGTTCCATTTTGTGTATATACTTCAAAGAATACTATTGGGATCAGTTTTACTCTTTACCCTTCCCCAAACAATAACGACATTTGACGACTTTGTTGCAGACGACTCTAGAAAACATTGTGGGAAAAGGAGAAATTGCTCGTCACGAACAATTTTTCCTATTCCCACAATGTTTTCTGCTCTTTCTGAAGAATATTGTTTAATTTCATCACATTTTGAAATGTCGTCTGCAAACTCTTTCAATTTAGGACAGATGAAATTTTGTTGTTTGGGAAAGGGTCAACCCAATACAGCAGACATTCCAATATGGTTCCATGTGTATATTGCAGACAACATTCCTTAAGATAATCAAACCAAAATTTGTTTATTTATAAATGTTATAAGCATATTTTCTTTAATGTCACAGTGTTTGATCATTTAAACATAAAAAGAAATTCTTACGGAATTATGTTTCCAAAACTGGTTGTCTTGAACATTGGAAATCTGCTAAAAGATTCCAGACTATCAAAATGGTGAATTGTTTTTCCTTTCATTAATTTTCAACAATTTGGTTTTTCTAGTGATAGATAAATATCAAATATTGCATAACTTTAAACATATACCACTCTACAGCAAAATATCCAAGAAACAAAAATGTCATAAATAGAAATGGGCTTTGTTTGAGTAGATTTTGGGAACATACAAAATGAATATATCAAGCATTTATGGCAAAACTTTAGCAAGTCTTTCATTTTTGTGAGGGTGTTGCTTTATTCTTGCATTGAACCCACAATATGGTCAAGTTGAGTTATAATGAACATTTCCATTTTGATAAAAAAGCAAAGCCAAACCTTTGTATTATCAAAAGACTTTTCAGTTTGCAGGTTGTTTTTTTTTGCGTCATCATAAAACTGTTTTACACAAACCACGTTTATTTCATTTGATCTATACCCCATAAAACCTCACCACAACAATTCTGCTGTGGAGGTCCTTAGAAACTACTCTTAAGGAGGGATAAATTTCTCTTATTGAGCAATTTATCTGTTTTTCAAAATGACTTCTTCACAAAACTATTAAGAAAATTCTTTAAAATGCATTATTGCTTGCCACTTTGACCAGTCACACATTCTCTATTTGGGAAAAGCATTAAGGAAAGGAAGATTATCAATCCTTGAATGCTAGTTTCACAACAAACCATTTATCTTAAATTTATTGCAGAACAATCTTTTCAATTATAAAGTTTTTGACATAGAGCTCAAGGTTGCTTTAGCTAAAGAACTATATATAGGATATCCCAATTTTATTCTGTTAAAAATATAGAATAATGTGCTCTTGTATAAGCAAGAAACAAGTGAGCAGCAGAGCTAACAAGTTCAACCCTTAAAACGCTGGGTTATTTTCTAAAGATAGATTTTTGAGTTGTCTGCTTTCCAAAACCTTAAATATCTGATAAGTTTTGATGAGGAAGGATTATATTTCAGAGTAGCAAACAGGTTAGATCACAGGCCAGCCACCAATTTACTTGGTAACTGGCCTAGATCTAACCTGTTCGCATAATATGCGTGCCTTGCCCGCGAAACGGTTCTATCTGTTTTTTCTAAATTTTACAGGAGAGCTAAAAAACCTTCTCATTTACTTAATATTGCTCGATTTTCTTTTAAATTTTGTAAATATGTGTTAAACAAAACTTTGATAAAGCAAATCATATTAGATTTTAGCATTCATTTTAAAAAAGATGAATTTGTTGAATTATGTAACTTAGAACTGTTTCGCAGTAAACTTTTTTCTAAATCACAAAATTTATTTACCGCGAAACAATTCCATCTGATAAAACCAATTTGAAATATTGCATGTAACTTCTCAGAAACATTATTGTAATTCCCTATCTGCATTGTGGGGAAACTGAACTATTTCAAATACCCCAAAAGCATGCTTTTCAGGCATATAATCATCAAATTGTTTGGCAAATACTGGTAGTTTTTCTGTGCTTGTTACATTTGTCAGGACTGTGTATTTTATTTAGGAAAGCAAGTCAAATTCAGCACATAAATACACCTTTGGGCTTTTAAGTATGATCTACAGCCAATATTGTTTTTAACAACCACTCTGTTAAGCAGCCAACCTTCCTATTTAAGACTAATACAGATGATTCACAATATTTGTTTTATAGTGTATTTCAATTTGCACTAAAAGTGCGAGGAGACCTGTGGCCGAGTGGTTTTCAACTAAAATCAATCAAACATGAATAATTTCATTATAAAGATTTTAAGCATGCTTGTCTCTTTAGATTTTCATTTTTTGTACAGGGTTCAAAGTATCTTCAGACACAATTCAAAAACATGTTCAATGTTCAATTCTGGTACAACAGAAACTTGTTGGGTAAAAGAAATTGCCAATACATTTTTAATAGCAATTTCTCCTTTTGTTTAAGTACTATTAATTGAATTTGACAGCAGACATGTCAACAAACAGGCTTGTTCGAGCAAATTGTTATTAAATCTTCATGCATCTTTATAACAAAAGTCTAAAATGTATTGGGAAGAACTCAACAGATGCAGAGGCTAGTCTTATAGTTCTGAACATATTTTCTCTCTCAATTATAAAGGTAAAGGTTTTTTATTATAATGTCACCCCTATTGAAAGGGCCAGCCAGTTTTGGCTTATGAGACACTTTTCACTGATTATACCAAGTACCTCCCAAATTCTATCACTATGGCATGGGCCAAGTGGATAGGTAACCATTAATTTTAACTAGTTTGTGGCTAATGAGCTGGCTATTTCGGAACAAGTCCCATGAGAAACATTGTCCGGACCAACGCCTCCCGTGGGGCATGAACCTTCAACCTTCCTGTTCTGTGGCAGACACCTTAACCACTAGACCACGGTGACAGTATATATACTTATATAATTCTGTTATATAACATACAAAACAAAATACATGTAGCATGAAGATTCATGTGGTGCATATGCAGGTAACTAATGAAAAATTGGATACTTGTTAACCCATTCCCTCACAGAAAACCCCTTTAAGGGGTCAGAAAATGATCAAAGGTAAATTATCTAGTATCTACAGATTAACTTAAACATTTGTATACACAAATTAAAAGTTGCAGTAAGTTATAGAGGTATTAAAGCAAACTTAGCAGCAGGACTTCCCTATTGCACAGAAATAAGAAACGGGGTCCTCCGTATAGAATACTATTACATCATAGCAATTCTAATTATGTCAGCACTTTATGTTGTTTTTGAATGAGCAGCAGATAATTTGAACCAAAAATCAGACTGTGCTTTCTGTGCAGTTTGATCTTTAGTATTCATGTAAATATCCCATTATGACCATTAGTCATTTTGAAGGAGTCCAAAGTTGATAAAAGGGAAAACTACTTGATGAAAGCTATGTCATGTTTATTAAAGAACATATTGGTTAATATCATACAAAAGGGCACTTCAGTCAGTCTCACTTTATTATTAAAATCTTAATAGTTTTAATTAGTATTATTACAAGAAACAACTTTCAAAAGGTAATTATATTAAGTAACATAATTTTATGCAGTTATGTTTACATCTAGTTTTCATGTAGTAATAAACAGGGGTGTGGAATTATAGAATTTTTCAACTTGTCCACGGACAAGTTAGACCCAATTTTCTACTTGTCCAAATCTAAGGTTCACTTGTCCAATGAAAAGAGTGTGAATACCGTATAATGTTTAATTATTGTTTTATTGAACCTGTTATTATCAGTAGCTGAACTAGTGCATGTTTAGAGGATCCCATACAGACAATTCTAAGAAGTGAGAGTGCCTTTCCTTTGTAACGCATCAATTTGCCTTTGCTACGAATAATGCCGTAATGTCGTATCGGAGCTTAGGGTACTTTGGATAAATACAACAGAAGAGTTCAGATTGGTCACCTTTATGCAGCCAGATCCCGCTGTAACTTTGTTTTGCGCTTTCCTGATTCATTGAACGACCTGATCGAATTACAAATTTGTTCATTTTGAGATGAAATACAATGTTTACTAGAGTGTCAGGAGGTTGCATCGATACTTTTAACTTATCAAAGAACTTGTTTCGGCTCTCCTACTATGCAGAATGTTTACTTGTTCTTTCCAATAGCAATTTAACTGCTTCCACTGAGAGACATCACTCTTGGTAAGTAGTTTGTGAATCAAGGGACTTTTAGTGGTAGGAACATGGGTTATATTTTATTTCAAAGACATGAAAGATCAACTTTGAAATAAGAATTGAAAATGGGCTTTATGTTTCAGCAAAATCCACTTGTCCTGGGACAAGTGGAGCTGGAAAACCTTCTTGTCCAGTGGCAAAAAAGTCCCAGGTCGGACAAGTCGGGCAAAGTAATTCCACACCCCTGATAAAAAATATATATATGATATAGAAAATATGATGTGCCTTTGGTATAATTCCTGACACACAAAGAAACATCAGGTCATTGTATTTGTCAGCATTAATCAGAATAAGATCTTTTCAAAGCTGAACAAGTTTTATACTGTTTGGACTTGGAATTGAATCCCAAGATTGTCTTACACAAATGAGGAGATTCAATTTGCCGTAGCGTCACCGCAATGGTCATATTTAAAGCAATACTTATTATTTGGATCATAAGAGTGTATGCAAAAACTTTTTTATCAAGATATATATATTCTATATCTCTCATAATTGAATTACCCAGGTTGAAAATGGTAAAGTTGTATGTGGTTAGTCATCTTTTATAATACAAAGAAGACCAAAATGACTTAGGTGTAAGTAATACCTCTTCAAGTTAAAACAAGCTAATATAATGTCTTCATGGGTTTTGGCTAATGTTTTATCCAGTTCTTTCGATTTCTGAGAGCGTTTTTTGCTTTGCAAATCTTTATTGTATTCAGGTAACAAACTTGTTTATCTTGTTCTCATGCAATACTAAATGTACAACAGGAATAACACTATAATCTTTACTCAGCTGATGAAATCCAATATTGAATTCCGTTTTGAAAGTATTTCTGTAAATATTTTACTGATACTTTTGCTAAAATGTTTTTGTCACAATTCTCACAGTATAAAAAATACATCTTAGTTACACTTAAACCAGGTTCTTAATATTCTTTACCCTTTCCTGCAATAATTTGATACAATTGCACTGGAAAGGAAGTAATGTGATCCCTAACCATAGAGGAATCTAAGTAAATAACTAGAGTTAGAACCGTTTCGCAGGAAATATTATTGCCATTTGGAGATAGAACTAAAGGACAAATCATTAATAACTTTTTTATTTATCAAGATATCACCTTGAATTTTTGTCAGTATATGTGTCAGAGGTTTAAGAACATAATTCCATCAAAAAGTGATTTTGTGAAAAAATGTTAGTTAGAACCGTTTCGCGGGCTATAAGCATACCGTCTGTTCCAGTATTATAAGGGTTAAGCCCATAAATTGTCCACTTGTGCATTATTTCACAATGTTCACAAATGAAATATGGAATGTCCTCTATAAAATTCTTAAAAGCATTATAACTAGCCCTCAGAAAAACTGAAAAACTTGGTTAAATGAGTTATAAATTATGCTAGAATATGTTGAAACTTAGCGAGAAAACCACAGGATCATGGCACTCTTTTAAAAGCATCATATAAGCGTGTTAAAGCCTCCCTTCCTCTGCAAAAGGGAATCTAAAGTACTTTTGACTTAATTTTTCAATTATTCTAAAAATTTCAAATTTTAAATGTATATGAGCGTAAGTATGGCTTTAACTAAAATGTATTTAATTATAGGAATATGATGACAAAGTACCTTTCCTTAGTCCATATGTTTGTTTTTATTGGTCGAAACTCATTTATTTTACATTAATTGAGACAGAAGCTTGAAACTTTTTTAATTCACTCTTGATGACTGCTTCCTGAATACTTAACCAGTATTCATGCTTCTTTTTGGGCTAGTCCTGACATTTTCGACTCGCTGATTTCGAGTGTTAAACCAAAGACCCTCAGTAACAGAGGCTGATGCTCTACAAATGCACCACTGTATGCACTCTTTGTTGCACAAAAACAATTTGCACCTTCTCTCGAGACTAAATGCAAACACGACCAGATTGCAGATTGCATCTTAAATCAAAGCTGTTCATTAATATCCTCTTATTCGATTATTATATTTTCTGCTTCTGATTTAAGGACCATAGAGACAAAACAGTGTGTTAAAGCTATTATAGAGGAAGGAGTTGATCCTTGGAATGCTGGGTTATTTTCTAAAAATATATTTTTGTGTTGTCTGTTTCCCAAAACCTTATATCTGCTTAATTTTGACGAGGAAAGATACTCAGAGTAGCAAACAGGTTAGATCACAAGCCAGCCACTTATTTACTTGGTGGTGGGCCTGGATCTTTCCTGTTTGCATAAGCATGAAGTCAGTTCCAGTACTATAAGGGTTAATGACAAAATATGTGACAAATTTTTTCAGTGTGAAATCAGGCTTTGTCACCAATGAAACTTGATACCAAATGGTTGAGTAAACTCAGTAATCTAATCTTAAGGTATGTTAATGATTGAACAAGGGATTGATTATTATAGTTCCAAATAAAAACTTTTGTTTTCTGCTCAAACTATTTTTTAAACCTATTCTATCACAAACCTATTCTTTCACAGAGAAATTTGCGATCTGTTTGGAGAAATTGCAACAGCAAACTACAAATATGTTATAATTACCTTTTGTTTAGTGGTTTGTAGAGGCTTATAAGTGATAAAAGAATACCAGATTTTGAGACTTCAGAGCAAGACTCAAGTATGTGCTCCATAAATGTGAAGCACTAACTCTCATAATGCAATGAGCCCTCGAAGTTTCACTATCAATTTCCATCATGAAATTACTTGGCTGGTCTCAATCTGAACACATCGGGTTTATCCAATGAAAATACCTCTGAAATAATAAGGATGACGCCATATTGCTTCCCGCGAAAATGAAGTCACTTGACTTTTGTTTTCAAAAATAGAACTAAATGTCAAATCTAAAAAGTCGTTTAATTTAATAAAGGAAACAATTCAATATGTCACAAATTATGCTTTCGCAATTTTGTATTAGTTACTGATAAAAAGTGATTTAAAAGGATGTCCAACACTTCCATACACACTGAACTACTCAACGTGCACCGTTAGAAAATGCGTTATTTGCCGGGGCCGATTTACCCCAAAAATTGTAACCTTACACCTTTATCCAAGGTGTATTTCTCAGCTCATGGAAATGCCCTAGTGTTCCTATTGGACTGGTCTATATTGGGGCTTCAGCAGACGACAATAAAAAAGCCTGACTAAACCACGTTTTCAATGTGAAATGAGGTGGTAACTACTCTTATAAAAAAAAATATGTTGTTCATTGAAAGCAATTAATTCTATTGTCCCCATGCTTTCTTAATATTTTACAGCAGAAATGGGAAGATCTGGAATTATGGAATACAGGTTTTTATTCCAATCAAGGTACAATTAAAAAACAAGGAAGAGCAATCTACCACCTTCATATCAACAGGGAGGCATTGTGGCAATACTATCTTAAACAGTCAAAGTAACTACCCTATCAAACACTAAGAGAGGCCTCGAGAATGCAAAATGCCAAGTTTTGCATTCTTTTTTTTTTTCTTACCACAAGTCCAAGGAGTCAACGAAATCCATAGCCAATTAAATCCAGAAGATGCAACATTTCTCAAGCCCTTGAAGTCTTCATCTTGAGTCCAAAGGATATGGAACACATGATAATCCACAGCCCATCTAATCTGAAACCTAGCAGATATGGATCCAATAGAATTAAAGCAAACGAGAAATAAATCAAATAGAATCTAGAAACCACAAAGTCAAAAGCCTACAAAATGGGAGCCCATATATTTCAAAGCCCATGAAATCCAAACCTATGACATTAATTGACAACCCAATATAGTTCAAAAAAGAAAAAGTAAAACAATATTCAAGCTATTACCTTCATATATATACATTTTAACACAACTATAGCAATGACTTCAAGAAACCACTATGACAAAAGGCAAACAACCAGTTTCCTTGTTCAGTTAAAAAAGATCTAGCCCCTAAATGAAAACAAAAGTGTTACATTTCATTGATAATGTCATCTTCTATTCAATATGGACGAGTAATAAAAACCTCAGGAGAGGGCAACAACTAATAAAAAAGTAAGCGTGTCAAATTGTCCTCGATCAGTTGCAGATTTTATTACCAACAATGCATTGTTTAAACACTTTCACTGCATGGTACTATATACCAACTGACTGTTTTAAACGTCCCATTAACCATTAACACTTGATACCTTGTTATTTACATTCGTAATTGATCTTTTATCTAAAACGATAGGTCTCTTCATGCAGTATTTTTTAAAATGTTATAAACCAATCATATGTTGTGGGTATTGGTTATAATTGTCCTAATGTGTTCATTTTTCAACGCCCTGCAATTCAAGGGATCAGTGCACTACTGTTGGGAAGGACGAAAAATCTGATTTTGATTTACTTGTCCTAAAGTGACAAATCCTGGTTCAATGAAAGACTTTCATTGAACCAGGATTTGTCACTTTAGGACAAGTAAATCAAAGTCAGATTTTGCCACCCTTGTGAACTATTGATGAAAGAGTCTATTTAGTAAGAGTTCAGTGCATTACCGGAACTATAGTATTTGTGCTTGAGTCTGTGAAGGACTCACTATTGTTTTTCTTTGAACTTTCAATAAAAATGCTTACTATGGGTTCAGTGGATTACTATTGCAAGTGCTCCACACCATAGTCCTTCATTGAACCTTTGATGAACATACTTATTGTGGGTAACTATAGTAACTGCTCAAGTCTTGCTTTTATATCTTTATAAGGGTTACATTGCGTTAACATTATTTCAGTTTTGTTGAAATGCCCAACTCTTATCTATGGAGGAAGACCTCATGCTCAACTGCCAATAAGGTCTGGTCAAGTCAGGAAGTATCATCAACATTCCTAGGACAGCCTGGAGCCTACCTCTCACAAAAATCCAAATGCTGTCACTGGGATTTGAACCCATGCGGAATGGGGCCTTGTAATTTCAAGTTCTGTAAACCTAACCACTTAGCCGCGGAGGCCTAGAAGTGCTTTATGTTTGTGAAGAACCTACCATAGCCTGCTTTTTAACCCTTAACAACATTTGACCACTCTGTTGCAAACAACTTTGGAAAACATTGTGGGAAAAGTAGAGATTGCTCGTAACAAGCGATTTTCCTTTTCCCACAATGTTTTCTGCCCTAAAAGAAGATTATCTTCCAATTTCATCTCATTTTGTTTGAAACGTCGTCTGCAAACTCTTTCAAATTGGGACAGTCGAAAAATTGTTGTTAGGGTAAGGGTTAATGTGGACTAGTCAGAAAAAATTCCATATCAGGAAATGACAGCTTTGCCAATAACATTGACAACAAATGGTGATTAAGCAATACATGTTAGTAAATTGATCATGGTTTTCATTTACATAACAAAAGTTGATTATCATTTATCAATAATTACGCTGGTCTAAATCAGCAGACATGTCGCATCAATACCTCCCATCCTTATCCTTTTATACAGTATATAACTGTAAGCATTCTGATGCACTTTTTGAAATTAAGGTAGAATACCCATACTCGGCCATTTTGAAATGTATTCTTCCATCAGAATACTTTGGTCGTTCTTTGTATACAGCGGTCCTAGTCGGAACTATTCATATTGAACCTAATATTTTTTTTTCTTCTTTTTAGTATGGGTTTTACATCACATCAACATTATTTCAGTTATGTAGCGATGCCCGACTATTAATGATGGAGGAAGACCCCATACTCAACTGCCCATAAGGGTTGGTCAAGGTGGGTAGATCATCGGCATTCCGTAAGTCAGTCGGGAGACCGCCTCTCATGAATATTGAACCTATTAGTTCAGGCCCCTACTGGTGTATGCCGAGAACAACCGAAGTCATCTGACGAAAGAATGAGTTTAAAGATGCCGGATTATGGGTATTCTCCCTTAATTGCAATATGGGAATGGCAAATAAAATTATATCTTTCACAACGGATCAAACTATATATAATTTGCTCTCTGTATATAACGGTTAAATTTGCCACAATTATATTATGATATTTATCAAATAAAGATAGCATCCCTTCTCATACTTTATCATAAATGTCCTTTTTTGCATTCCATTAACACCAGCATGTACATTAAACGATCCCATATCAAGTAATTTGATAATTCTTTACAAACATCACACCAACTCACATTTCTCCCTTTACCACATTGATTTCTACTCAATTTCAAAATGAACAATAAATAGCAACTTGATATTCCCATCTGCTATTACTCTCAATATGGACTTGTCTCATATTACTCTATATGTTAACCCTTTACCAAACGCCAAATTTTCGACTGTCCCAAATTGAAAGGGTTTGCAGACGACATTTCAAAATGTGATGAAATTGGAAAATGCTATTCTGATATCCATGAAAACATTGTGGGAAAAGGAAAGATTGCTTTTTCTCCTTTTCCCACAATATTTTCTAAAGTCGTCTGCAACAAAGATGTCAAATGTCGTTGTTGTTTTGGAAAGGGTTAATGTATTTGACTCATCCCCAATCCCAGAATTGGATTTTTTTTATTGGTCCAAATTGAAAGCAAGAACAGACAAGAATAAAAGACATAAAGAAGTTATGTTTGCTTCGCAATATTTGGCAAAAATCGTTTTAATGAAAGGATTCATCTCTGAATTCTTATAATTTTTGCTTTTGTAACAGTCGTCTCTGAGGTATTATCAACCAAAGTTAATCAATCCACTTATATGGAATTTTATGAAGGGTCCAAACTGTAAGCGATATCAGATAAGAAGTAAGAGATATGCAAAATAAAATATTCTTTGAGATATTTTGCAGACATCGTTATGACAAAAAGAAAATTTGTCCATCAATACTTCATACCGATTACTTTATTAACTCCTGAATAAGAAAACTTAATAAACCATTACAAAAGTAGTTGATGCTTTCTTTCAAAATTAATAAATCGATAATTGATAATTTGATACATTAAATATTGTCTTCTGCAGATGTTTTGAATTTAGACCAGTCCAAAATTTCAGCAAAGGGGGTTGAGTTGGTTTCAGATAAACTCTTAGAATACTGGGTAGATTTCTAAAAATATATTTTTGTGTCATCTGCTTTCCAAAAGCTTAAATGTATGCTTAATTTTTATGAGGAAAGATACTCAGAGTAGCAAACAGATTAGATCACAGACCAGCCATCAATTAACTAGGCGGCTAGCCTGTGATCTAACCTGTTTGCATTAGCATGAAGTTAATTCCAGCACTATAAGGGTTAAGACCATGATAAAAAGATGGGTTTTGGAACGAGTCATACAGTCTGGGAAAGTCATGTGACTGCTCATGGAAAACGATTGTCCATTAAGAGACCTCCCTCCACTTATATCATTTAATTCATGGAGGCAAGTCATGCAAATCTGCTTGCTTCAGACATCTTGTAATTAACATTACCCAATAATGGCAGACGACTAAAAATTAAGGCCTGAAAAGCATATTTTCTATATGATACTTCTTGAAATTGCCGGTGAAATAAGGATATATTTCATTTGGAGCAAATTATTATTTTGTCAAGATGGTGATTAACCGTTATTAATAAGTGCTGAAACTGACATCATGCTTATGCAATCAGGTAGATCCAGGCTCAGCCGCCAAGTAAATTGGTAGTTGGCCTGTGATCCAACCTGTTTGCTACCCTGATTATCTTTCCTCAACAAAATTAAGCAGGAATTTAAGAAAGCAGACGACATAAAAATCAATTTCTAGATAATTACTGTTTTGATGAGGATAGAGTTGTCAGAAAAAAAATATTAATCTATTAATTGTCAGAATGCAAATGAAAACCTTTCCCAATTGACAGCTTGATTCTCTTGCCTTTGGAATACATTCGAATCAATATTAAACAAATATTGGACAGCAAAGAACAAGTGCACATTATTCTAACTTCAAAAAGCATATTTGAAATGTTTTAAACAAGTGGACCTCAATTGACAAAATAATGTGGACATAATTACTCATCAGCTTAATTAACCCATATTTTGTGCCTATTTCAATCGCAAGTACACATTCAAGTGTCATTCAATTGAAGAATTATGAATACTGTTTTTCTGTGACAAGATAATGCAACCAAGGTGAAAAAACATGTAGCCAGACCGAGACTCAAACCCTGGACTTCTGCAAACTTTGTCAACGCTCTACTGACTGAGCTATCCAGCCTGCTTACACATTTATCTCTCCATACTCCATACTCCCCCACCTTAACGATATTCGTCTCAAATTTCTTGGGAACAGCTTTTGTTTGTGGAACGAACCTGGAGTATCTATCACTGTAGCTCTCGTGGGTCCTTTACTTTGTAACCAAGATGAGAAAAACATGCAGCCAGCTTGGGACTCGAATCCAGGACTGCCGCAAACTGTGCGAACACTCTACCAACTAAACTATCCAGCTTGCTTACACATTCAACTCTACATTATAAATCAAGACCCCTACTATAGTAAGAGAGTTACAAGCTAGGTAAAATCGGACTATAATAATTATACAAGAACCGGTAAAACCGGTGTTTTCCTGAACGCTGATGAAAACGTATGATTTTCAGTACGAAGTTTGAATATGTTTTGCCCAGCCAACATAAGATTGAATCATTATATTTCCAATTTGGAGAAACATTCTCCAAGATTTTTCAAAAGTGAAGAGTTGTGTTCAGGTCAAAAAGCATTTGTTACCAAAAATATCATTTCTAATGACAGGACAAAATGTATGATTAAAGCCATTAATCCAAAACAATTCTATATTTTGAGTTTGAAGAAAAAAAGTCTCTTAGAACTTAAGCAAATAACAGGAAAGCTTTCGCTGGAAGTAAATTAATGACATGTTCTTTTCATTCAGAAACAAGAGAGGTATTGTTATTATCTTGTAACATGATAGAATCAAAGTACATCAAAGCAAGACTATTGACCCTGGTACTACTCTGACTATTTATCATTATACAGGAACATCAATCACAATCAAGTTAAAAACATCCCTGTTAAAAGATTCAAGAATTTGTTCATGAACTTCCACCATCTCCATCATTGGGCTATGCAGGACACCTAGTCAAAATAATTTGTCGTGAAGATTGCTTTATATTTTCTGATGGGGCAATCTAACGTCGAAATTTCGAAGGATCAATACAGTGATAGACTTTTAAAATTCTGATTTTTAGATTTAAAGCACAATATGGCCATTCAAAGTCAATTGATAAGATAAGATATGTAAAATCAAACTTTATTACCACTAAATAATGGCATCAATTGTCATTAAACAATTAAACACGGCTCAATAGGTTTTTCACATTCCAGTGCGAATGCACAGAGAAAATTTATCGGGTGCAAAAGCCATCACCTAGTGTTAATTAAACCATTCTTATTAAGTTGATATCCAGAATATAGACATGTTAAGTGTATGGATTTATTAAAAAAGGATTATTTCACAACTGTGAGTAAAATGATTTGTTTATTCACAATAACAATGGAAATATTGGACTTCCAAAGTTGCGACAAAAAGTTTGTCCCACCGTCCACCATTAAATGAATCATTTGAAAGTTTGATGTGAAGAGAGATATTGTCCAATGCAAAAAACTCTTAATATTTTCCGATCGAGTCTAATTAGTTTGACTAGCAGGACCCCTAGGTCTTTTAATCAGGTCCCATTTACACAGTTCCATACACGGAAGACCATGTCATCATTTATCACTTTGGCAATCTACACACTGTTTTCCTGACATCCAAATCTCCTTACATTAGATACATCACTGTAATTTACGCACAGCTTGTCTCAACTTTCAGGAAATTGCATCCCCCCTAGCCAAGCAAAGATGACTTCAAATGTGTTAATTATTCATGGGTCCTATACACAATATATTCCAATCACCCTGAACTAACAAACAAAGATGGGAGACAGTGGTGCAGTGGTAGGGCCTCGGCCCCTTGGACCAAGGGTCCTGGGTTCAAATTTCCATTAGGCAAAGGTGAGAATTGACAGGATTAACCCATGAATTGATGTGAGTACTGGTGTAGTACCAAGGAAGCAAAATAGAGAGTAAATTAGATAAGCTTCAAACTTCTGTTACGATCGATGTAAAAATAAATAACTTTAAACTTAAACTTTCAACAAACAGAGATCCAGATTAGAAGTGTTTCCCTTTAGGGGTGTAGGACAATAAGTCACTAGGACAACTACCCACTGGGACAATTCCCACCTACCGGTATATGATATCAAACTTATTTATTTCAATAAGTATTTTGTGTTTTATAACAATTTTGTGTTATTTATATCATTTCATGCATAAATTGAAGACATTGGTTTGAAAATATATTTTTAATACTTTTTTTATTAAAATTCTTGAAAAAAAAAAAACGTATTATGACCATTTCATATTACTAGTAGGGAATTGTCCTACTAATGACACAAATGTAGGGAATTATCCAGTGGCTTATCATCCAGTGGCTTATCATTCACTGGGGGATTGTCCCGGTAGGGAATTGTCCTAGTGAGAATTGTCCTGGTGGGAATTGTCCTAGTGGGGAATTGTCCTAGTGGGATATTGTCTGTACCCCTTCCTTTAGCTATTGAACAGGGATTGAACCATCTCTCAGTACCAAAGGCTTATTAATTATCTACCACTGCACCATTGCCGCCTGATTTACTTAATCTGAATTTATAGGTTCTCATTAGAACAAACTGTGTGTACTCATTCTAATTTCACTCTACATGACAAGCCTAACGAATTCCCAAAATATTGGCTTTGTCCAATAATTTTAGCAGTACTGCATGTTAAATACCACATAATGTCTCATTATCTAAGTGACTGTTCAGTAATTATAGGGAGGTATCTAATTTACAACAGCCAATAAGGTATTGTTCATGTCTTTATAAGTTAGAAAATTACCTTTATTATTGTCCAAAAATAGGGAAACCTTGCATACAACAATTAAAATTGAAACATAATTGAAAGATATATCTAGACTAGGATATAAATCAACTATTTTTGAGAAAGCTTTTGTAAATTTACAGATGAGAGGAAATTTAGAAGTTAAGAATCAATTTCTTCAAAACTGCACAACAGCTGTACTGTTATTTGATACACACTGAAGAATACCCATTGAAAGAAAAATTAGGTCGCTTGTTATTATTTGCCATGTGTTTACTGAGTGAATAAACATGTGTTTTAATCCAAAAGTCTCTGAAATGTTTTCCAAAGGACACTCACCAAACCATTTCAAACCTAGGATCCCTGTGTTGCAATCTAACTTCCTTAACCACTTAGCAGATGAAGGGCCCAACTTGCATGGAGCATTGCACAACATACAATTAAGCTGAACACCCAGAATAGATCTTGTAAGAGAGGTAGCGTGACGTGAGAACAAACATTTAATTTTCAAGTAAATGGTACTTTAATTAATTTAGTTCATTATGTTCCAGGAATAAATACTTCTGGGAAATTCAAGACACCCTACATAAAAGCTGGGCAACCATTTTTCAATTGATTTTCTAAGAATCTTGCTTCCCTAAATGCATGTCTGAAATGCGACCTTTACACTTAGGAAGCATACCCTGTCAAACTTATGTTGATGGATGTATATGTATTGGAAGACTAAAGCAAAGGAATTAGGTATTAGACTGTCAACCTTAACACAATGGAAACACATGCTGTCAAACATGCTGATTCATGTATCTGTATTGCAAGATTAAAGCAAAGAAATTAGTTATTAGGCTGTCAATGGCAACCTTAACGCAATGGAAACACATGCTGTCTAACAAATGTTGATACATGTATATGTATTGCAAGATTAAAGCAAAGAAATTAGGTATTAGGCTGTCAATGGCAACCTTAACGCAATGGAAACACATGCTGTCTAACAAATGTTGATACATGTATATGTATTGCAAGATTAAAGTAAAGAAATTAGTTATTATGCTGTCAATGGCAACCTTAACACAATGGAAACACATGCTGTCAAACATGCTGATTCATGTATCTGTATTGCAAGATTAAAGCAAAGAAATTAGGTATTAGGCTGTCAATCACAACCTTAACACAATGGAAACACATGCTGTCTAACAAATATTGATACATGTTTATGTATTACATTGAAGCAAAGGAAGTAGTTATTTGACTGTCATCACTTTTCAGGACATATCCTAGGAAACAATATGTAAGGACAATTAAGGGCAAGTTACACTCGAAAATAGAAGTGTTGTTACCCCATCTGTCTCGAAAAACCTTAAATCTAATCTTCCAGTTTTAGGTACCCATTACCCCGCGTAAATTGAGGTTTAAAGGAAGACATTTTTCCAAAGGTCTTAATGTAATCTTTTACTGAACACCCAATATACTTGACTTACCTCCGCAGAAGCTCTTAAATCATTTCTCAAAATGTAGGAATTGCTCATTAGAAAAAACTTCTTCATTTTCCAAAATTGTTTGTAACCAATCTCATTAAGAAAAAAACTTTGTTCATGAGTTACAATTGATGTCTACAGTTGCATATAATTTAAACATATCATTATGGGATAGCCATTTACCCTGTATGATTGAGCCCTTGGCACTGCCAGATATGAAGGTATGAGCAAAGTGCCATTAAAAAGTATGAAAAAGGGCCAGATTTTGTGGGGGAACCAGAACACAGCAATTGTGACGAAAAAAGAAAAAATGTATCCAATAAGGTCTATGGTATTTAACATTATTATACTTTTTGACCATTGTATATGTAGTAGCTTGGGGTCTCAATTAACAAGGTTGAGTTAAATGTGCAAGTGGGCTGGATTGGTCAAGGCAGTGGAGCGTCCTGGATTCAAGGCCCAGTCTGGCTGTATGTTTTTCTCATATTGGTTATATATACAGCACATGGCCTCTGTCTTAATGTCCTGAAATAATTCCTTCCTTCATAACAACTCCCTTTGACAGACCTATATTGAACCAAAGACATATTTCTTGACATGCCTTAATACTTCTGTATCTATACTTCTAAATAGAACATGGATGTGGCATTCTTTTCCATAATTCAAAATTGTTGCCAGTTACAAGTTTGTATCAGCCAGAAATTCCCTCTCATGGGCTTAATTCAAACAACATTGAGTGAAAGATTTACTTCACTCTTGCATTCATCCTTTGAAATATGTTAAATCAATGGAGTACCATGTATGGTGTTAATAAGGTTTCCCGAAAACAGGCCAGAATAGGGCAAAAACATCAGGCTTGATAAATGTTCTAATTCTGTTCTGCTTTCAGTCCACTTGAAAATGAGGTTGCAGTTCAGAAAGAAGTGATGTTATGATACAATAGCCTTTAAAGTGACTATATCTCAGATTGAGATTTAATCATGTTAGTATTAAAAAAAAAAAAAAAGGATGAAACTGATTTATAAAGTAACCTAAAACTAGATAGTTTATATGCTTCACAACTCTGTTCATAATAATTGCGTAAAAATACAGCCCATTTGTCTTGCAGCTTTAGTAATTAAAAAAGTTTATTTTGTAAACAATGATAAATCATTTCATTCCTGCATACTCATCAAAATGGGTCAGAGTGTCTGAATTGGGTTTATCGTTTTTTTAATTATGAAGCCCTTATACTCTGTTTTTCTTTCTGTGTAAGTTTTACATTGCCAACCATATGCTTTTCTTGCTTCTTCGATGTAAACCCTTCAGTACAAGAGCAGGTATGTTTGATTTCAGTGTGTATTCAGAGTATCTCATGACTGGTAATTTATAACTTTACGCTCTATTTAGATTCTGTTGTCTTGCCATTAGATTTGTATTAAATGAAAAGTGCTCAAATTCATCTAACATAATACTGGTTTCTCTGCTGAAATATCAAATGAATTTGTATTTCTTTATTTGCATAAGTTCCAAAAGAGTAATCCTCTAATGTCCAGAAATTTTAATTAACCGAGCTTTTTAATCAAACAACTGAAAGATGCTTAAGCTAGTTCAAAGTACATGTAGCACATTTATATTTCAGATATAGTAGACTAATTAAATGGTTTACTTAAATGGTTTATTTTGTTAACAATGATCTATCATTTTCATACAGCAATATAGTCAAAATTGGTAAGAAATTAAGTTATGAAATGGGCAGACACTCTTACCATGTGACCTAACAAGACGTGTCTGAGATCACTCCAGGGTCCTGCATGGCTCAGTGGTTAAGGTGGAAGACTCAGACTTCAGGGTCCCGGGTATGACCCCCACCGAGACCTCTGGTTTCGTGGGAGTAGCCTTTGGCAAGTCACTTCAGAGCCCTTGCCTAGTACTGGTGCATCTAGCAAAGCTGTTACAAAACTGAATCAAAGTGCTGATAGCGCTGAAGGACTAAGGACGTTTAAAGCAAGATAATTGAGGATACATTTAAAAATTTCTTTGGGCAACATCTCGAGGAAAAAAGATGCTCCTTTTACCACCATTACAATAATTATCAATTCTGTGAACAGAGACTGAACGATAGTCTATTTTATCAAACATCTGGACATTTTACGATTTCCCATTAGGCAACAGTTATAATAATATAGAGCAAGACAAGCAAGTAAATCCGGACTACATTCCTAGTTCCAAGAAGGTATTAGTCCGCACAGTGAAGGCGGATGTTTAATGAGTAATTGGGGTCAGACCGCTGTTTGTGTATCGATAAAGTACCATCCCTCAAAAAGTGGTATGTAAATTCAATGGACTAAGGTGCTGATGCACCCTGGTGCTGACGCACCCTTAGTCCGAAAATGTTTGTACCTCCCTATTGAAGCGGACCCCTTTGGGACCTGTGTCAGAAACTTACTATAGCTATAAATATTACTATTCATAATGCAAGTTCTTCAATCAAAGCACTGAAAGCCCTAATTCTCATGACATAATAATTTCAAGAAAACAAAGGTTTTTAGCATCTTTAAAATGAAGATATTGAAAAGGGTCATTCATTTAGTAATGAAGATTGTTTGAAACATATTTCTAACATTTTTTACTCACACAATACATTTTGTGTGATAGTCCCTTTCAGTCTTTTGATGCAAATATGTTGAAGTTATGGAGTAAGGTTATATATAGCCTAACTCGAAATGTGGGACAATTGGGAACAAACCAACATGGGGGCCCCATGTGGAAGGGGCGAGGGGTAAAACATCATTGTTCCATGAGGTACAATCTAGTCCATCACCTTTAGGGATAATTCCATACCTTATTTATTATTCATACATTTAACCCATTACTCAATTAACGGTAATTTCATCACAGCTGCAGAGTACAGCTTAACCTTTATAGTGCTGGAACTGACTCCATGCTCTTGCAAACAGGTTCGATCCAGGCCAACCGCCAAGTAAATTGGCGGCTAGCCTGTGATCTAACCTGTTTGCTACCCTGAGTATCTTTGGTCAACAAATTTTAGCAATTATTTCTAATTTTGGAAAGTGGACGACACAAAAATCTATTTTTAGAAAATTACCCAGCACTCTAAGGGTTAATGGAGGCCGAGATTTAGTGGGTGATTTAGTCGTACAGCTTGTCCATATTTTGAGTAATTATCCCATCTTTAGTCACCATCATGGTGCCCTGAGGTTGGTGACATTTTTGAGAATGTGGCAAAGCTTAAAAGGGAAATTATTGACAAGTTATTATACTGTAAATTTATATAAATGCTATTTTCTCAGAGATTGATTCTTATATGATATTGTGCTTTAATGTGCATGCGCTATAGCATTAATAAAAAGAATAAACAATAAACAATGTTACATTTTCTCTTTTTCATTTCAATGAAATTGTCATTACCTATATTTCTACAAAATTGTTGCATGCAGCCAACCTGTTGTAGACAGCCAATTTTGACCTGTCCCTTCACTGGCTGCATACGAAAGGTTTAACTGTACTTAAGTTGTATTGTTTTTATCCAAGTTTGCACTACCCTTTTGGATAAATTGGAACTGATTTCAAATCATTTTTGTGTTTAAATGAGTTTAACACGATGTCAACAATATTTCCCTTATGTTAGTGCTTTCCTGAATTCAGCATTCACCAGTGCTATGGTAGGGATCTGATTTGCTTTGCAATCCCACAAAACTACAGGAACCTGCAAGGCTCAAACCCGAGTGCTGATGTATTCAAAGACAGTAAGCTTAACCACTGGGCCATGCAGGACCCTGACTAAATCCATTACCAAACGCCAAATTTTCAAATGACCAAAATTGAAAGAGTTTGCAGACGACATTTAAGAATGGGATGAAATTGATATATAATCTCCTGATAGGGCAAAAAACATTGTGGGAAAGGGAGAAATTGTTTGTTGAGAGAAACTTCTCCTTTTCCCACAATGTTTTCCAGAGTCGTCTGCAACAAACTGTTCAAATGTAGTTATTGTTTGGTAATGGGTTAAACTGTCTAAATAACATTATTGTTCCATAGGGGGAACCTATCATATCAATTGTTTATGGCTCCTTATGGTATGACCTTTGAGTACTGAACCAACGACTTTCCACATTAAAGCCTAAGTCTGCATTATCCGGTTGATCCTTTTAGCATCAAATTTCTAGGCAAACAGATCTCACAGTGCCAAATAAACTTGATGGCAAATGGTGCCAACTGTATTGAAATATTTATACCATTAAAAGTTTAGCTCTATTGAAACTTAACATTTTTACTAGTTATAATTAAAACGTAAGTGCTAAGTAAAAAAGAAAGACATTTAAATGCACTATATCTATATGCAATATGTGGTAGCATTTGCAATTCGTAATATTTCAATTTTGAGTATACAATACAATTTATTATAATTGTCTTTCTGAATTTGTCAAGAAACAATACAGTGTTTGTATTGCGGTATAATATTTAAAGAAATAAAGCTTCTAAACACAAAATTGATTCAAAGTTTGTCAATATATAAGAATATGTATAGGTCTTGTGGATGGATTTCACAGCCGATGTACACCCTTTTGGATCTGAATACATAATACTATTTATTCATTGTATACGGATTCTAAATCATGTACTTCCATACAAACTGATTTTACTTCCAAAATCTATTCTTATGTTTGTCCCATACAACAGTTACTATACAGTTCTAAATAAATAGAATCTTAATGAACAAATTTCCTCACATCTGTGAACAAACAGCTTAAAAGTAAATGAAAATATGGCATTGGGTAAAATAGTTTTGTCAAAGGAAAATTTCTGAAAACAAATCAAGTCTCATTCGTCTTTTCTTGGAGGCTTGTCTAAACTAATATACATGAAGTATGTGGCACGAGCATGTAAAAAAGTAATAAATACCCTTTAAACAATTAACACTGAAGTGAAGGAAAGCTGTATATTGACCCTTAGAATGCTGGGTAATTTTCTAAAAATAGATTTTGATTTTCGTGTCCGCTACATTCCAAAATCTTTAACATCTGCTTAATTTTGATGAGGAAAGATACCCAGAGTAGCCAACAGGTTAGATCACAGGCCAGCTGCCAATTTACTTGGCAGCTGGCCTGGAGCTAACATGTATGTATGAGCATGGAGTGGGTTCCAGCACTATAAGGGTTAAACAAAACTGATACAAAAAGCATTGTGACTTATTTCTCACTGATTTATCCTGGTGGATTCCTCACGATATCACAATGCAAAGCTTGTCTGCTTAGACCAATTACGTCTGCAAATCCTTTGAATTTGATCAAGTTCAGTTTCTTAAGTAAGAGGTAACAGGTTCAACCTAACGGATGTATTTCTTATTCATAGCATGACAAAATGAAATGGCTTAAGTTTCTGAAGACACGATACATTCCCTTATGAGAGATTTTGTGACTGGTCAATATTGAAAGCAACAGCAGACGTCAGTTATGAATTCAGTATAAAACAAAGGTTTCTTTGAATCATTTTGAAAGCAAACATTGTGAAAAAAGGCAGATAAAACTTGCAACAAGCAGTTTCTGTTTAAGTTACAGTGGTTTCTTTGATCCATTGTTTCTTTTGGGAAGGTGCAAGTCTTTTCTAGAATGAAGTAAAAAGTAAATATTCATCAATGGGATCTACTCTGTTAAATATTTGATCATGGGAAAACGTTCTTTTCGTATTTTCATTGATGTGGGTAACCTTAATTGTTGGACATCAGGTAACGGAAAATACCGTGAACAAAAACAAAACGGGATGATGGACTAATTACCCCATAAATAATCAATTAACCCATCAACCAACGTGGATTTTTGGAATAGGTCTAAATTAAAAGCAACAGCAGATGATAGAACAAAACATGGAAAGTACAATGTCTTTATGGTATTGGACAGAAACTATACAGACAAAAGGAAACAAATTGCTCATATAGAGCAAATTATCCTTTTGTCACAAAGGTTTCAAGGAGTGTTCTGCAGCAGATGCATAAAAATTTACTACTTTAATCTATTTTTAGAAAATTACCCAGAATTCTAAGGGGTTAAAATACAGCGCTCTTTCACTTCAGTGTTAATTGTTTAAAGGGTATTTATTACTTGTTTACATGCTCTTGCCACTTACTTCATGTTTATTATTCAGACAAGCCTTCAAGGAAAGACGAATGAGACTTTATTTTTACCCAATGCCATATTTTCATTTACTTTTAAGCTGTTTGTTCACAGATGTGAGGAAACTCGGACGTCAAAATTTTCTTTCTTTAAACCTTTCCCAAACAATAACGACATTTGACTACTTTGTTGCAGACGACTTTAGAAAACTTTGTGGGAAAAGGTGAAATTGCTCGTAATGAGCAATTTCTCCTTTTCCCACAAGGTTTTCTGCTCTATCTGAAGATTTTTTTTCAATTTCAATACATTTTGAAATGTCTGCAAAATAATCTATAACACATTCATTTTTTTTTGGAGATTGTAATATCTTCGATACCATTTTAACAAAGCAACAGTTTCCAAACTCTTTTACTAATACAATACTTATGATCTTTTTTAACTTTTTGATTCAGTATTCAAAAGTATCATGCAAGGGCATAAAAACTATTCCATAGTGCTTTTGTATTAGCTTAACACTATTTTCATCATTATTTCAAATAAAACCTCATCAGTTCCTCCATCAATGAAATCTCTGCATCAGTGCTTCACAATATTCATCCAAATTGCCTCAATTTCTCCTATGAGCATGAAGTAGGTTCAAGCACTGTAATGGTCAAGATTATTCCTATAACTTAGGACATCCATATGCCAAGTTATACTGAATACCAACCGCGCTCATGATTCTCTGCCTCAGGGAAATTAGAAAATGGTCACTATCTTCCATTGAATGACACTAGATCACATCATAAAAGGCAAATACAATAAGCTAAAGGGAAAGGTCCCTGCTAAAGTTAATTCATTAGCCAAAAGTGTGTTTCGAGGGTTCTATGCAATACTACTGGAGTTTTTCTTGTATGGTGTTTAACGCCATGTCAACATTTTTTTACAGTTATGTAAGGCTTTCTTGGAGTCACCAGTACTTGAAGCAAGGGCTCTGAAGTGACCTGCCAAAGGTCGCTCCCATGAAACCAGAGGTTTTGGTGGGGCTTGAACATGAGATGCCAGAGTTTTAAGTAAGCCAACTTAACCACTGACCATGCAGGACCCCAGTACTATTGTTAGTATTTCGTGTTAGTGAAGCACTTATATTGGCATGGCGATAGAAGTTGGAAGGTACTTGGTATAAACAGTGAAAAGTGTCTCATAAGCCAAACTAGCTGACCCTTTCAATAGGGGTGACACTATAATAAAAAAAAAATTACTATAGAAGGAAACTGAACCCTTCATTTGTAACAAAGCCAAGGTTAAAGACTTAGCAAAAATTACTTGGTTGGCTGATTGTATACATCAATAATGTTAGGATAGAAACCAAATGATTGGTTATTGAATATATCTTCAATGAGTAATTATTCAGGCCTCCAGGAAATATAATTACTATTCCATTGGATTCTGCACCACATGCCACATATTCCCCCTGGGCTTGGGTTGGTTGGGTATGGGATTAAATGCTGTTTGAACACAATTACTTTTGTATAGTGACGGTCAACACACCTATCCATGCTAATTGTGCATATATCTCTTCACCAGTATTGCTCAATATTTTAACAATGCCACAGACTCAATCTCAACATGAATATAATTGTTTTATGGTAAGAGGCAAATAAATCATGTCACATTGTCGTCATTAGTTTTTTTCGTTTGTATTGTGTTTAACACTGTATCAACAGTTTTTCAGTTATGTAACAGCATTCCTGGATCCACCAGTATCATAAGGCTAGGCCTCGGAAATGGCTTGCCAAAGGTCATTACCACAAAACCACAGGTATTGGTGGGGCTTGAACCCGGGTATCCCCAAGTTCTATGTCCATCAACTTAACCAGTGGACCACGCAGAACCCCTTGCCTCATTAGTACTGTACAATACTGTTACAAGGCTGCAGACTGCTTTGCTAATCAACATAATCTATGAGTAGTGACTGACAAATAAGTCATGCCGCATTGACTTCATTAAATGTCTAAAAAAGTATCAGTCAAAGGGAGTCTAAAATTCAGGACTTCTGTCAGGCATTCCCTTGGGCTTTGGATATCAAATTTTAAGCATTCAATGCAAGACTATAGTAAGTGCTCCACATTTGTAAAGCGCTTACTATAATCTTGCATTGAACCTTCAAATTGTTTCATTCATTTTTGGTTTCAAGCAGATTTCTCTCAAATTGAACCAGTCAAAAAATCCCATATTAGGGCATTAGATACATAATGCTTGCTGCAATTCACTACAGATAGGAAATGGGCAAAAACTCATGCAATATACCAGGTCACTTACCTCTATACATTTGTAACTAGTTCAGGCGATCCTTGAATAAAATCCTAGGTATCCCATTAAAAGTTAATTCCTATAACTGCATATGGTTACATTCTAATGCTTGAGCAGCAGGAGGGTTGAGGAAACCACTGTGAAAAGAAAAGGAATTTCTTATGACGATACTTTACAAGCCTCTCATATGGGAATTATGTTAACAATGTGAATGAAAAGTAACTTTTCTTATACAGGTTAGATGTCATTAACTCTAGCTTTTATCTGGTTTTCGTTAGCTTCACCAGGACTAGGCTAAGTGTCTTGCCAAAAGACACTTCCTAGTAGCAGCAGAAGACAATAATGAAATAAAAGAAAAGTTTAAATGACTTTTTTGAGTTTGATTCTTGAATCATTTGCAGCATGCAGGCATACTAAAACCCCACAATACGAGGGTTCAATGCAAGGCTATAGTAAGTGCTTCATAAACATAAAGCACTTACTATAGTATTGCACTGAACCCTCGAATAGTGTTCAACAAGGTATTATAAGCTACCATGACATCTAAAAAGGGAAAATGGCAATTAAACACAGTGGTGATATTTATGGCAAAGTGAGTCTTTAGAATAGTTCTTAGATTTTTGTGCCATATATTCTACCATTATCATAGCCCTATCGAGGGTTCAGTGAAATACTATAGTAAGTGCTTCATGTTTGCATTGAACCCTTGATATATTCAACCACTTTCATGTTCATGTTTTCTTTCTTATAAATTCAAAAAATTTGCCCCAAAGAACTTAGATTGCATATTAGAACACATTAGTCTGCATGGTATCTTAAAAGTATTTCTTTTCCAAACAAACCAGGGAACTAAGGGTTGCTGCAGATTTTCAAAGTTATTGTGAGAAATTTCTGCTTTTTTCAATCAACAATTTTATGCCATGCGAAAAACTTTCATAAAAATCCACGTTAATTTTTATAGGCAAACCATCCAATATTAGAAATAAAAGAAATGGTCAAGTCTGAAAGCAAGTGCTGGCAATATTTATATTATCTTATGAAAGGAATGTTCCCTGACGTAATTGGGTAAAAACCATCATGAGAAAATGGACAAATTGCTCTTTATGAGCTATTATAAATCAATATCTTTTTTGCCACATTGTTTAAGTATTTTGCTAGCAGTCCGCTTAACTAGATGTATACAAGGGAAAGAAGTTTAACAAATTCAAATTACCGTAATATAACCCACACTGTATTTTCCATACAATTAAGAATCCATTTATGTTATACAGTCACTAAGACCAATCACGCAATAGTACAATAGTTCAAGCACTCTAAAACATGTCAGGTAAATTATATAGAATACAAAAAATGTTAACTGTCATTTGACTCAGTTTATCACAGTTTTCCTGCAGTGAAAGAGGATTCAGACAATAATTCAAATCAAGTTTAGTTGGCAGACTTAAAGGCCCATAAAAGGAGATAAATGCTATATATTGCTGATTCAAATAGATATCCCCAGAAAAGACCATCAGAACAACTAAAATGTGAAATTAAACCAGAAATAACCCAGATTAGCAAGTTTTATAATTCAGATTTCCTGATTCTTCACCTCTGACCTTGACAGTAGATACACACATTTTTGAACCAACCAATCAGAATTCCTTATTTTGAATATGTAAACAAACAGGTTGTTGATAAACATGATTGAATTGGAGACAACTATATTTCAAGCACAAAATAACTTATTTTAAATGAGTCTATTTAATAGGGTCTCAATGCATTCGTAAATTAATTCTCATGACTTTTATGAATATAATAAAATAACTCAATAAATCTTTTCACTATTTTATTTGTTCTTCTCTCCTTTGATGTGCCTTTAACACAATCACAATTTCTTTATTTATTATTCTCTTACCAAAAAGACTTCCGAAAAAACAGAACATAAGCAATTCCTACATTTTACGAGCTTTCGATATAGAGCTATACAACACCAGACGAAATATAAGTACAACTGATAGAACTTTTCCCACATTTAAAGAGCTTTTTATATGGAACCATACAACACCATGTGAAATAAAAGTACAACTGTTACATTTTTTCCCACATTTAAAGAGCTTTTTATATGGAACCATACAACACCATGTGAAATAAAAGTACAACTGGTACATTTTTTCCACACATTTTAAGAACTTTTTATATGGAACCATACAACACCATGTGAAATAAAAGTACAACTGTTACATTTTTTCCCACACATTTTAAGAACTTTCGATAAAGAGCTATAATCCATCATCCAAAATAAAAGCACAACACTTATTTTCTTAGTTTAAGAGCTGTTGACAAAGAAATAATCCACAATCATCCCAAAAATCAGAACAAAATCTTTTCCTAAATTCTAAGAACTGTTCGTATACACCATAATCTCAAATATCACATACTAAAATAATTCCACATTTTAAGAGCTTTTGATATATGATTAAACACCAACATCAGAAATGTAAGCACAATACTTTTTTCGTATATTTTAAAAGCTGTTGATAAAGAAATTATCCTCAATCATCCCAAAAATCATCCCAAAAATCAGAACAAGGGTACTTCCTACATTTTAAGAGCTGCCGATACAGAATTAACCACCTCCCATGCGTGATAGCATCAGTGTCAATGAGCAGAATTAGACAATGACTGATCAATTCTCTTCTACTGGTTCCCAGAGCAGGAGTTGTTTCCGTATTGTTACAAACCCCTTACTCTTGTTCAGATATATCTACAGGAAACCAGAGGGCATTAACCCTTTCCCAAACACCAAATTTTCAACTGTCCCAAATTCAAAGAGTTTGCAGACGACATTTCAAAATGTGATGAAATTGGAAAACAATCTTCTGATAGGGTAGAAAACAATGTGGGAAAAGGAGAAATTTCTCCTTTCCCCACATTGTTTTCTAAAATTGTCTGCAAATTTCTCCTTTTCCCACATGGTTTTCTACCCTAAAAGGTAAAGCGAGTTATTTGGAAAATTGTTGATGCATCTGCAAGAGAATTCTTTAAAAAATATATATTCTTTAATATGGGATTTAATGCAATATCAACATTTCTTTGTAAATATTACATCTTTCCTTGAATTCACCAGTACTTATATAGGCTAGGACTCTGCAGTGCCATGCCAAAGGACTCTCCCAGAAAAACCTGCTTGGCAATAAGCCTTTGACCCCTCTGCTTCAATTTGACTTTTTTTTACTGTGACTAATGGACCATACAGGACCCTGATTTCTTTAAAACCACTGGGGACCAAGTCACAGTATTGAATATTCCTGTTGTTGTGTTAGATAAATGACAGTATTTTTGTGTGTATCCATGTGTTTTAGACTGTTCCAAACTGGAAAAATTTGCAGACGGCATTTCAAAATGTGATGAAATTGAAAAATGTTTTGATGGGGTAGAAAATATTGTGGGAAAAGGTGAAATTGCTTGTTAAAAAATAATGTTCTGATAGGGTAGAAAACATTGTAGGAAAGGTGAAATTGCTTGTTTAGAGCAATTTCTACCTCTCCTGCAATGTTTTCCAGAGTCGTCTACAACAAAGTGGTAAAAGGTTGTTATTGTTTGGTAACAGGTTAATAACGTATACACATAGGCCACCATGTGTGACATTTTGTGATCTGGAGCGGAATTTTTCAGATGTCAACTTTGTCGATTCAGGTCAATCAATTGAATTGAAAAAGCGGTGCAAAATATCTCAATTCTTAACAACTTTTTAACACAGACATGATCATTGATCATATGTGATGTAGATTTGTTATTTGAGGGCCCTTGTCTTGGTTTCATTGAAATACAGTCGAGCCTCGTTTATCTGGACACTTTCATTCCCGTAATGTATTAACGAATAATCCGGAATAAAGAATCGGCAAGTTTCCAGTGAAATGTTTACCTATACATTGTTTTTCATACCTATGAATAGGTAATAGTTGAAAATGATTGCCAGACATTGTTTCCTAATCTCTGTCAATGCAGTGAGTTACCACCTTTTACAAACTCGACTTTCTGCACGCGTATACTATTCGAAGTTAGGTTTGGTTCCTGACTTTTATTGCCCGGAGCCGGAACGCAGATATTCTGGATTTAACAGTGCAATTAATGAAGAAAAGGACCGTTCCCTACAAATTCGGTCCGGATGGCGAATAGTCCGGATTAACGCCAACCGGACTATGGAGGCTTGACTGTACACCTAATTATATTGACGAAGAAAAGGACAAAAGTCTTACCTGAATCGACAGTATTGACATCCGAACAATACTTCTCCCGATAACAAAAAGTCACATGGGGTAGCCACAGTGATATACGAGTGAGGGAAAAGGTTGATCAAACAATGCCTCATCAACAACCCAATATGAATTCACAACTGTCCCACTGGTTTTGATTTGAAATCTACCATAGAAATGATATTGATTGCCATTTTGTTCCATAAATAAATCATTAGAACCTTGTTTTATTAAACAAAACCTTGCTATTCTTTGACCCATGCCATGTTACATTGTGAATGCTTTTAACAATCACCCACTACCCCATAATTAGTGGTGAAATAGGTTCTTTGATTTAAAGATGTTTTCAACAATAATTATTGTCAAGTTTCACTGCAGCTTCTTTTGGATCCAGATCGTTTTAATATTGAGTCATGGAATGGACCATTTTCAATATGAAAATGACAACAAAACTACATTGTTACAAAAGGAGAAATTGCTTGTCACAAGCTATTTCTCTATTTGCAAAGCAAATCTTATTTCAGAGGTTTTCAATAAAATCAGCTGCACAAAATAGGAGATAATATGATGCAGCTTTTCTTTATATAGAGTCAAGCCAATATATTGAAAAAAAGAGTTTCTTAAGACATATGATTATATAGACATATAATTATGTAGAGGACATGTTTCTAGGGGTAAGTGTTGGCCTCAGGACACAAGGTTCATAGCAAGTACTGCTTATAATTCAGGTAGCAGAATTTTGAGTGATTAATCTAAGATATAAGAACATTTTTGACAATCAATATAGAAACAGCTGGTAATGCTCTACCTCACCACCATGGTGCTGACAACAAAACTTCCGGTTAAGTGCGTTTAGGGTAGGTTTTTCTCTATTTTTCTCAATTTTCAGGCAAGAAATAAAAAATCTAAGTACATAATTCAACCCATATTGAATCCAACCGTGTGAAGGTAAAGTTTCAGTTTTGAACTCGTGGAATTGGCCGAGATTTCTTAATTTTCCTCGCAGAAGGAACTAAAAAGTACATGCTCCCGATACCCTGTTTACAAAACCAGTAAAATACCATGCACATTGGCACTTCATGTCAAGGTAAATAAATGTTCTGATAAATAATGATACTCAAAACTACCAAGTGGTAAAATTTGCTACGCAATCAGTTTGTTTGGATAGATTATTGCAATTTTTAGCTGGTGGTGCCGTTGTGTACTTTTGAACTGCAATTTTGAATTGCAATAAATTGATAAATAGATTTTTTGTTAGCCATCGGCATAAAAGTAAGAGCCGTAAAGGGTTCAGTTGGTGACACAATTGTAATTACTCGAGTATCAATTGAATTAGTAACGAGGATTTTCAAATTGCACAGAGAGAGGGTTGCCAGATTGAATCAATCCATGTCCCTCATAAAGCAGTTGAAAAACTGTTCTTCTGAGGCTTAACCCATTACCAAACAATAACGACATTTGAGCAGTTTCTTGCACAAGACCATGGAAAACATTGTGGGAAATGGGGAAATTGCTTGTAACAAGCAATTTCTCCTTTTCCCACAAGGTTTTCTGACCTATCAGAACATTGATTTTTAATTTCATGACATTTTGAAATGTTGTCTGCAAATTCTTTCAATTTGGAACATTCGAAAATTTGGCATTTGGTAGAGGGTTAATAGTTGTTGAATACCAATTTCAATAAAAAAAATCTTTGTTTGCTTAAGGCCATCGATATTGAAGTTGGAGCTAGAAGGATTCAGTTGGTATCACAGTTTTAATTAATTGAGTATCAATTAAATTAGTGACAGGGATTTTCGAATCACATGCGTAGCAGACACCGAGACCTTGGATGTCTGATTAAATCTACCCATGTCCCTCATTATGCAATTGAAAATGTATTCATGGGACTGATTTGTTAGGTTGTATGGTGTTATCAACAAGTTTTAAGTTATGATATGGCTTCCCAGAATCCACCAGTACTAGGCTAGGGCTCGTAAGTGACTTATCAAAGGTCACTCCCACGTAACCAGAGATGTTGGTTGGGCTCGAAGCTGGGAACCCCAAGTGTTACAGCATTCGTAAATCCATAAGTACTAGGCTAGGGCTCTGTAGAAACTTGCGTTTAGTTACTCCCACAAAACCAGAGGTGTCAATGGGTTGAGCCCGGGAACCCCAAGTGTAACAGCTTCCCTAGATCCATCAGTTCTAGCCTAGGGCTCTGTAAAACTTCCCTTAAGTTACTCCCACAAAACCAGAGGTGTCAATGGGTTGAACCCGGGAACCCCAAGTTCACTCAGTAGCCACTTGGCCACCAAATGAACATTGTTAATTGTTCAATGTAGTTTTGAACAAATCGTCAGTTATACCTTAGAGACTGTTTAATCTAGATGAGTACTATCTTTATGAAGCCTGGACTTTGATTAACCATCATAATGATGTCATGAATTCTAAGGGTGTCATTGCTACTTTTGTTTTTTTGTCTTTGGTATTGCCTGTCCGATCAGCATTCTTAATTATCTTAACTCATTACCAAGCAATAATGGCATATGACCGGGTTTGTTGCAGACGACTCTGGAAAACATTGTTGGAAAAGGAGCTATTGCAATAAACTGGTCAAATGTCATTATTATTGGTTATGGGTTAAAGTGTGTCAAAAGGAAGATCCAATATTTTTAAGTTAACCGTTTACCAAACGTCAAATTTTAGACTATCCAAAGTTGAAAAAGATTGCAGACGACTATTCCAAATGTGATGAAATTGGAAAATAATATTCTGATAGGGCAGAAAAATTGTAGGAAAAGGAGAAACTTCTCGTTAAGAGTAATTTCTCCTTTTCAAACCATGTTTTCCAGAGTTGTCTGCACCAAACTGGTCAAAATTAATGCTGTTATTGTTTGGCTTTGGGTTAAAGTGTGTCAAAGGAAGATCCAGTATTATGAAGTAAGGGGAAGAGGAGGAAGTTCTATACCAATTAACCATTTCCCAAACAATAACGACATTTGACTACTTTGTTGCAGACGTGTTTAGAAAACATTGTGGGAAAAGGAGAAATTGCTCGTAACGAGCAATTTCTCCTTTTCCCACAAGGTTTTCTGCTCTATCTGAAGAACATTTTTCAATTTCATCACATTTTGAAATGTCGTCTGCAAACTCTTTCAAATTGGGACAGTCAGAATTTGTTGTTTGGGAAAGGGTTAATCCAACAACCAGAAGGATCAGACGAACATATATCAAAATCCTATTAAACACTGTCTGCATCATTTAACCTGATGCAAGCATTTCCTTTTATAGAACAATTAAGTTGCACCTGATAACTTTAAAACCCATTATCAAAGTCTCCAAGAGTACATATTCAAACTACACAATTTATCAATGGGTATTGAAATAATTGTGAATAAAGGAAAACTTGCTCTTCGTAGCTAAATGTGTCAATTACATGTTTCAACATTGCCCTTTTGAGGGCAGTTTGTAGCATTTTACATCAAAGACCATCATCAAATCACTACAAAAGAAACCATTTGATTCATCAATAAGCATAAAATTCAATGTGAATAAAGGAAAACTTGCTCATCTTTGTAAAAATCTTGTTCATCACCATGTTTTAGGAATGCTTTCAGCAACAAAAAGGTTCAATGTCATTTCTTGACCCTTTACCAAATGCCAAATTTTCGACTGTTCCAAGTTAAAAGACTTTGCAGACGACATTTCAAAATACGATGAAATAGGAAAATAATCTTTTGATAGGGCAGAAAACATTGTGGAAAAGGGGGAAATTGCTCGTCACGAGCAATTTCTGCTTATCCCAAAGTGTTTACCAGAGTTGTCTTCAACAAAGTGGTTAAGTGTTTGGTAAAGGGTTAAAGAGAAAAGGTCAATGTAACATGCAAGAGAGATGCTAGATGCGATCTTGCAGTTATCTTTGAACATCCCAGCAGTCAGCACCTAATGAATAGGCTTAGAAAGCCCTTTCACTGCATGCTGACTACTGTTGCAATTTATATTATCCAGAACTTGTCTCGGAAAAATCATGATAATGAAATTTATGATAATGATAAAGAATACATAGCTGATGGTGAAAAGAGAAATATGTCCTTCATTCATATTAATGTGATCATTTTATTGAAGGCAATTCATAATTAACCCATTACCAAACAATAACGACATTTAACCACTTTGATGCAGGCGACTCTAGAAAAGAGCAATTTTTTCTTTTCCCACAATGTTTTCAGCCCTATCGAAAGATTATTTTCCTTTTCCACCACATTTTGAAATGTCGTCTGCAAACTCTTTCAGTTTAGGACAGTCTAAAATTTGCAATTTGGTAAAGGGTTAAGACACTTATCAAATAAGAAATAGAAAATTGAAGGAGAAAATTACAGCGGCACGTCACGAATGTTACAGGTCACCAACCTATGTTTATAAAAGTTCTAATCTGTTGACAACATAACCCTTATAGTGCTGGAACCAACTTCATACTTATGCAAACAGGTAAGATCCAGGCCAGCCGCACAGTAAATTGGCAGATGGCCAGGATCTAACCTGGTTGCTACTCTGAGTATCTTTCCTCAACAAAATTAAGCAGATATTTAAGGTTTTGAAAGGCAGATGACACAAACATCTATTTTTAGAAAATTCCACAGCTCTCTAAGGGTTATAACATTCCCTCATACGCTATTTTCCTGATTGTTGGAACTGTTGTTACAAAAGGAAATTACCTACCATTGCGACACATACCTTTTTATCCCGTTACATTGTGCAAAAGGTGATGTGAAAAGGGGTGCCATGAAAACTAAGTGATTCATGGTTAGTTGACATGTGACATGCTTCATTTGCATATGGTCAAGCAACGCAAAAACCGGCCCATCGGAGTTAAAATCTATGAAATGAAACGATACTGTTTGGTCTATCAAATGTTTCAAGTTACAAATCGCCATTGGATGATCATAAAACTTGAAGAAAAAAAAGGTATTACTCGGAACTATTTGCTGCCTCTTTGCACAAGTTTAAGAACAATTCTATACTTAGATTAGGTCTTTTGCAAGAGATGCATTCAAAGGACTATCCCACAGATTGGGATCTTTTTAAAATAATTAGAGAATAGGTGGTTGGTGTCGTGAATCGGAAATGTTATTGGACAGGGGTAGGAATATTATCCGGTGAGCCGAAGGCGAAACGGATAATAATCTGAGGCCGAGCCCGATAACTTTTCCTATTCAAAGACACCAATCATCTATTCTATTTATCCTGTTACCTCCATGGATTATTATTAACAAACAAACTGAAAACAAAATACAAAATACAAAATAAAGGAGACAAAAGACAGAAAACAAGAAAAGAATGATGCTATGACGTACATATGACCTCATAATTTCACATGTGAATGAGTGAAATATAGTTAGTGCCGGATATCACTAATGTTATACGGCACCCAGAAATTGCTTTCTTCCTATAAAATATCAGCATAGATTTGTAGAGTGACACAAGACCAGATAATTGACAGCTTTCAACTACCGTTGATAAGGTTCTGTTTGGAAAAGATATGTAACATTTACGTTGCAGATATTGCAAACTAATCATTTCTTTTTTAATTTTTTAAAAAATGATCTAAGATTAAAATAAGGTGCTTTTTTTAGACACCATTGTCACATGGGTCTTTGGAGTTGTTCAACAGCTCTTCAAGGGTTCAACGCAAGACTATAGCAAGTGCTTCACAAACGTGAAGCACTTACTATAGTATTGCGCTGAACCCTTGTCTTGTCATAGGATACTAGAAAGGTGAGAGAAAAAGAATTCCTCTGTCTGTTTATAAACTAGCTTTTCCATAGAAGTACTGTCAGTCATGAAGGCTCGCATCACATTATTTAAAGTAATCCAATGGGTTTTTTAGCAACTTAGAAGTAATGAAATAGAAAATTGTCTTTTGTTTGGTGACAATTATTGCTAACGTAAAAAAAAAAACATTTATTACTCCCAAAGCACAAATCTCCCTTAAACAATATATTGATGTCCGTACTTTGAAATTGTCTTCTGTAACTGATTTGAATGTGAACCAGTCACAAATACTCCCACATATGGGGGCAGTGAATGATTAAATGGTGTTTAGACAGAAGACATACATCATTACAGCAACATATTGTTGTGAAGGTCTGTGACCCAGGTGTCTGTTAGATCCATTATTCGCCCCACACTGACATGCATCGATCACACATCTCCCCTGTGTCATTTTGGGGTAATATTTGTAACTGACATTGGTGAAGGATTCTTAGTTTGACAGGGATTTGACATTGCTTTTCATAATTATTTAGTTATAATTAACCTATTTTGTTTTACATTGATTGTGAAAGAAGCTTAAAGCTTGTTCAAAGCCAATTTCGATGACTGCTTACTGGGTACTAAACCATTACTTGCACCTATGTCTAAAAGGCTGTAAAGAGGCATTTTTAAATGGTCCATTGCAATCTCTCAATAATGGAAAAAAGCAAACAGTCAACACAAATAATAATGGATACCAGATATTGTTCACAAAACAATGCCATAAAATTGAATTTTGTTATTGGCCCAAATAGAAGCAATAGGCATCAATAATTACAAAAAAAGGAAAAATAATATTTACTTTGTGTTATGGCAGCCATTGTGACAATATAAGGACCAATCGTAAGCCTGGAGACACAAGGGTTGTGAGTTTGAAATCCATGAGTAGCGGGGTCTACTTTGCAACTGTTCATGAACACATATTGTATATATAACTAATGTTAAACAACTGCATATATTATAGACAAACAATCAAATGCTATCAAGTGTTTATCTCAAGCTGGTATCGTCAGCATGTTGCAACAAGCAATCTTTTTCATTGCCACAATGGTTTTTTTATTGCCAATATCGTAGATTGTAATAATGAGAATTTAATGAGTTAAATGACTTGACTAAAATCAAATCCAGTCCCATCAGAACCTAGAAGGGATAACAAAGATAGGACTTACATAAAAATCTTGAGGTAAAAAGCATTGGCTTTGGTTCGGTTGGAAAAAATTTAAAAAGAGAAATTTAGATATTATACAAATAGTATGCCACTTTGAATTCCTTTCCTTCATCGAAAAACTTTGTACATTCTCGGTTTACATTGGTTGGGGCTGGAACTATTTGGTGTAAAGTGAATAGTTCAAGCCCCAACCAATTTGTTCCAAGAACAACCAAAGTAATCCAACAGAGAAAAGCAACCAAAAATGGCAGATTATGGGTATTCTATGTTAAAATGAAATGTTTTCTACGGATAAGATGACATAAAAAACTAGATTGATGATTCACCTTTCACTCCCTGTAATAATCATGCTAGGGAGATACGCACACTATGTTGCAGATTTAGTAAACTGTTTAAACAGTTTATTTCATATTTATATTATGTTTGAATTAACCATAGGTAAGCACATTATTTTCAGATATCATCATCATGTGGGGCACATAAATGTTAGACTGTGCATGTATATACCTTACATCTGTCATGTAAAATTGTGCATGTATTAATCTAATATCTGGAACAAACTACCAATACATGTTAAGTCATCAGTTTGCCTTAATTCCTTCAAGAATGAATGCTACACTTATTATGTGCACCAAAATTTGATTAATCACTAACAGTCTTGAATCACTTTGCCTTTTTACTAATGTTCTTATTTTGTTATAGATGTGACCAAGAATGTTAGGTCTCAAAAACATATATGTTTCTTTCACAGAGGGCCTCATGGGAGATTAGCAGCAGTATTTTTATGTACTGTAAATGTTAAATGAGATTCACCCTCTATAAATAAAATATTATTATTATTATTATTATTATCATTATTATTATTATCATTATGTATATACCTTACATCTGTCACGCAAAATTGTGGAAATGGTTCAGAGTTTGCCATCAAAGAACTGAGGTGCGTGAAAGTTTGTTTCATTATTTTAAAACAAAACACAGGTGTCGTGCAATTTTGGAAAAGAGAAATTAGAAATGGTCTCTAGCTTAGAAACACGGATTAATTGAATCATCATTTTAACCTTTGTTGCTTAATGAGCACTACCTGCGAGATAGACCCTTTAACCCTTTCCCAAACAACAAATTTTCGACTTTCCTATATTTGAAAGAGTTTGCAGACGACATTTCAAAATGTGATGAAATTGTAAAATATACTTCTGATAGGGCAGAAAACATTGTGGGAAAAGGAAAAATTGCTTGTTACGAGCAATTTCTCCTTTTCCCACAATGTTTTCTAAAGTCATCTAGGTCTACTCTCTCCTAGCAACAACTTCCAATATTTGTATTGTGATAAATGAAGATGGTGTTGATAACAAGCACCTCATGATTTTATGCATTTGTGATGAAAGCAGCCATAAAAATTAAAGAAATGAAAATTGACTTTCTCTCTATTGTATTTAGTTAAATCCATCATAGCTAAAGGTAAAATTGCTTATAAGGATTTCTTTCTTAATGGTTTCTACTGGTATTTAGCATCAGATGTGCACATTGGGGAATCATGGAGTGAAAAGTTGAAAATTGATAAATGATACATTATATTTTATCATTGACATTTCTTACTTTTGTCACAGTATTTCAAAATCTAGAAATTGTTACAGAACTCTAAGAGAGAGTTTATATGACATAATTATTGGAATAGCAACACAATTTTCTACACCTTTTCAAATTCACTTGGATGTCCATGAAGCCAATTTGTTGTAAATATTGACAAATGAGATTAATCATTTTACATCACCAATTACTTACAAGAGTTCAGCGGATTCAGATGTCCTTAATTAATTCCAATACAAAAATAGTCAAACTTTAATGAAACACCTCTGCCCCTGATAACATTTGAAAAAGTTGTGACAGATATAGAGCCTAGAAAACTGTTTTTTAATGTTGAAAACTGCTGTAGACCAGAAAATGAAGGACTTTCATCTATGTTTGTCACATTTTAATTAATTTTTTCCAGGTATTTTTGTTCTGATCTGCGTTTTGAAACTCCAGATAAAGCAAACGATATGAAACTAAAAACTTTTTGTTCACTATGAATCAAGCTTTTTCGTCTAATATGGAGTTAAACTCTCCTTCAACATACTTTCAGTCACTACAGCTTTTCTGCAATTCACCAGGACTTAGAAATACAAAGCTCTGAAGTGTCTTGCTTAAGGTATCTGATAAAAAAAATTGGGAATAAAATATGCTCTTGTTTGTTTGTTTGCCTTATTTGTTTTACAGTGATTGTGTAGGAGGCTTAATAAAGCCCGATCGTGTCCCTCTCGATGACTGCTTCCTGGACAATACACCAGTAATCGCGCAGATTTGTGGGTTAGTCCCAGTACTTTTCACCTCGCCTAATGGGGATTTGAACCCGGGACCCTCGGTACAGTAGTCCGATGATCTTTCACTGTACCACTGTTGCCCACAGTAAGACTGATTGGACAAAATAAGTGACTTGAGTAAGAATGATTGGACAAAATAAGTGGCCCGAATGGGGGTTTGAACCGCGAGAGGCCCGAATGGGGGTTTGAACCGCGAGAGGCCCGAATGGGGGTTTGAACCCCGAGACTCCTGGGTTTGCGAGTCTGTCGCCTATTCAAGCAGGCCACACAGGTAGCAGATTATTCATCATTAACAACAAGTAATTGATACAAGTCGGGCAAACCTTTAGTCCAGGGTAGCCTGACATATGATTATCCCTTTCTCTCATATAAGATATAATGTGTCTGGTCCAAATTGAAAACAAACAGCAGATGGTAACTTTGATGATAGAAAACTTAAAAAAATCTTCTGATAGCTGGTAGAATCCAATGTGCCAAAAGGAGAAATTGCTCTTTTCGAGCAATTTCTCCTTTTGGCTCATTTGATTCTTATTATCTCTGAAACAGATATGAGAAAATGTGTAAGTAGAAGGAAAAGGATTATCTATAATTAATTCATAACTATGCACCCTGCCAATCCTTCCATTGCAAAGTGCCTATTGATTTATCCTACTAACTTCCGCAGACGGTTTTCTAAACATGACTTTCTAAATATTTGTTGGAAAAGAAAAAAACAATTTCGTACAAGCCTCTTTTTCTTTTTCCATTTTCAAATGATAACTTCTGATCTATTTGAGCCATGCTTGCTGCATGAAAATCATTTAATTAAATGGTATTTGGGACATGTCCCATATGAAAGTAACAAAAGACGCAACTTAAAAGGTTTAGAAAAACAATGTATTTTATTTCGGCCAACAAGTTTCATCATTATGAGCGATATCTTTATTTGTCAGAGATTTTTTTTTAATCCTCCTTTGCAGGAAAGATGATGAGTTTGGGTTTGATGCACGGCTAATCATAAATGGAGGAAGACCCCAAGCTTAACTCGACAAAAGGGCCGGTCAGACAGGGTTAAAACCATCCACCTTCGATAAGTCAACCATGAGCCATCTCTCATTAGCCCTTGGAATGCTGGGTATTTCTCTAGAAATAGATTTTGTTGTTGTCTGCATTCCAAAACGTTAAATATCTGCTTAATTTTGTTGAGGAAAAACACTCGGATTAGCAAACAGGTTAGATCACAGGCCAGTCGCCAATTTACTTGGCGGTTGGCCTGGATATAACCTGTTTGCATAAGCATGAAGTCAGTTCACAACTGTAAGGGTTAAACTCATAGTTTACCACTAAACAATGTGAACCTACATGGAATGTTGAACTTTTTTATTTAACATTGATTGAAACCTATCAAATTTACTCTAAATAACTGCATCCTGGACACATGACTAAAATTTGTACTTTTTGTGACTCAGTCCCATTATCTCTCTTTGCCTAACAGGGATTTGACCCAGGATCCTTCATACCAGCCGTCTTTCCAAAAAGTACCAGTCCGAGTTACGTTTCTGTCATTAATTTAGGGTGTTACTAAACAAGATGGCTCTGATGGTTTACTTCAGAGATGCAGCTTATAATTTATTTACATGTATTCGATAATCACTCATAAAACTGAATATGGTTATTGGTCATTACAATGCTCCTTATACAATAATACCCCTCTTCAATCACATGTGATGCAGGAGACTTGTGAAACCACTGTGACCAAAGGATAAATTGCTTATCATAAGCAATTTTCCCTTTTCCCACAACGTTTGCCAGTCGTTTGCAACAAAGTGGTCAAATGTCGTTATTGTTTGGTAATGGGTTAAAAAGAAGGGTTACAATGAGTCCCTAAAGTTCTAGTTCTAGGTAGTGCATTAATCATAACAGAACTTGTCATTCTGCATTAGAGAACTTTATGAACCATAAACCAACACACATTATGTAATCTCCGATTCATTAGAGCAAAATTTAAAGAGGAACATTACGACTAAACCCTTTAGCTCATGTCACAGTTGCAAATATCATTGCTGTATTTTCTTCATTTGGAACAAAATCTAAGCTTATAATGCTTTTACTACTCGGGTATTTCCATGAGCTGGATATAAGTGTAGGGTTACAATTTTTCGGGTAAACCGGCCCCGACGTATAACACCTTTTCTAAGCGTGCAAGTTAAGTAGTTCAATGAATATGGAATGTTGGACATTCTTTAAAATCATTTTTTATTTGTAACTTATATGAAGTGGTGAAATGACTTTTAGATTTCACAATTAAGATCTATTTTTAAAACGAAAGTAAAATGATGTCACTCTCACGGGAAACAATATGGCTTCATCCCTATTATTTCAGGGGTATTTTCTTTGGATAGACCCGATGTATTCAGATTGCTTATAATGTTCTTACCAAGAGAAACAAACAAAAATCCAAGGTTTGATGATAAACACTGGAATATACCCTTTAACGGAATCACCTATATAAGGGTTTCCAGTATAACCAGGGTTACTTGTTCCATTATCAATTGATAAGACAATATTTGTAAATAAACTTAAATTACACCAAATAATGGCATCTATTGCCGTAAAGATTTATGCCTAAAACAGTGAGTCAAAGAACATCCCTTGACTCGAAATTCTCTGCAGGGTCTTTTAGCAAATGGCCAGCCCAAATGAAAACAACATTCACAGGTTGTTGTGGAAAATTTATCAGCGGAACATGGCTTATATAAGATAGCGGAAAACAAAAGTAATCTGCTGAAAAATGCATAAATACCTGCTCATTCATAGTTGCCGCCATTTGCAATCAGTTTTATATCGTAAACATTGATCACATGATCACCTTGCCTGTATTTAACCCATTACCAAACAATAGCGACATTTAACCACTTTGTTGCAGACAACTCTTGAAAACATTCTGGGAAAAGGTGAAATTGCTCGTGCAATTTCCCCTTTTTCCACAATGTTTTCTGCCCTAACATAAGATTATTTTCCAATTTCATCACAATTTGAAATGTTGGCTGCAAACTCTTTCAATTTTGGACAGTCGAAAAGTTGGCGTTTGGTAATGGGTTATGGAATACATATTTCAGTAAAAAACTACTTCACCTCGAGGTGATCAGTGGGGTGGAGATTTTTAAGCGAACCTTGCTTGCACAAACATCATCAATTATTTACCGTGACAAAATCTCTCCCTGCAGCTCCTCATTAACCAAATCCGTCATATTGAATCATGTGACCATATTGAATCATGGGACTGGTCCAAATTGAAAACAACAGCAGATGACAATTCTGAAAGCATCAGCTGATGACAGTCCTAAAACATGAGGAATCCAATTTTGCAATGAATAATTCTGTAGGTAGAAATCATTGTGACAACATTAGAATAATGGGTTTGGGTTTGATAATTCTTGGGTAAATGCTACAGCTAAGTTGCGAGAAAGTTGATCAAATCAGTCGATACTTGCAAAAATGAATGTTTGATCATTTCATGCCTAATGCAAACAACTTTTTTAGGCATATGAATTAAACTGTTTCAAAGCATCAAAGCTAGATGTCTATATGAAGTGGACTTTAAAAGTGGGGCTACCACAAACTGTTTGCTTTCAAACAAAATTCAATAAAACTAATCCTCAATGTCTATTTACTTCAAACGATCATATTTGTAAAAGATTGACCTTCAGTTTGTTGCAAATTATCTGCATGTTAGTCTTTGAAAATATGCGAACATGTATTTGGATAAAGTGAAGTGATAATTTTTTTTTTTTCAACTGTATACCTATGTCTTATCCAATGTTTAAATTCAAATTTGATACGAAATGTTTTTTTGAAGTTTCAGAGCATTACTATAGTAAGTCTTTCACAAAAGTGAAAAACTTACTATCACAACAGTTCATCTATTTTTCAATACACTATCCAGAATGACAATGTCAGAAATTGTTTACAAGTAAAATTTAGCTCAACTTTGGGGTTAAGTTTGAGTGAAACCCGAACTCCTTATGATCCATTCATAAGCCTTTTGGAGTCACAATATTAACCCTTTACCAAACAGCAAATTTTCCCAATTTGAAAGAATTTGCAGACGACATTTCAAAATGTGATGAAATTGAAAAATAATCTTCTGGTAGGGCAGAAAACATTGTGGGAAAAGGAGAAATTGCTCATCATGAGCAATTTCTCCTTTTTCCACAGTGTTTTCCAAAGTCGTCTGCAACAAACATGTCAAATGACGTTATTGTTCTGGAAAGGGTTAAGAAAGATTAGGAATATTTACCCTTTATATCATACAATATGAAGGTTTCAGAAGATTGCCTTATACCCAATGATATATAAATGTTTATTAAACCATTTATTAAACCTGTTTGTCAAATCTGTCACAGTGGCCTAGTAGCTGAGGTGTCCCATGCGGGACAGGGAGTTCAAAAGTTTGAGCCCCACACGAGACGTTTAACAGGTAAATTTCTCATGGGTCTGAAATAGCCTGTTCGTGAGCTGCAAGTTTGTTTAATTATTGGTAACAGATTTATATCCGCTTTGGCGCCTTTGATAGTGATAGAAGTTAGTAGGTACTTGGTATATTCAGTGAAAAGTGTCTCATAAGCCAAACTGGCTTGCCCTTTCACTAGGGGTGACACTATAACAAACAGAACCTTTACCTTTTAAACTCTTACTAAGTGGGTTACGGTTGCTGTTCTAAGGGAAAGGTTAAGCCTTGAGTTATCTAATTATTGGTGCCTAGATAAGTACAGTCAAACTTGTGTTAAGAGGCCAGCCTATGGGACAGAGAAAATTGGCAGTATAAGACAGGTTGGCTGCTAAACACAAATTGATGGACAGTATACATCTAACAATAGGACTTTCTGTAGTGGATGGTTAAGGCAGGTTGGCTGCTTAAAAGGGTGGTTGCTTAACACAAGTTAGACTGTAGTTATCTTGCTGTTATTATTATAATCATTTATCAAGGGTTGGATGCAAGACTTTAGTAAGTGCTTCACAAATATGAAACACAATAGTCTTGCATGGACTCCTTGTTATACCAATACACAAGGTTACATTCACTTTTAGGAACACCAGCGTTATAACCTTAACCCATAACCAAACAATAACGACATTTAACCAGAGTGTAGCAGACAACTCTTGAAAACATTGTTGGAAAAGGAGAAATTGCTCATGGCGAGCAATTTCTCCTTTACCCGCAATGTTTTCTACCCTATTATATAATTGTTTTCCATTTTCATCACATTTTGAAATGTCATCTGCATATTCCTTAAATTTAGGACAGTCGAAAAGTTGGCATTCAGTAAAGGGTTAAAACATCACAAAGTTGGAGAACTTACAATATGTTTGCATTAGGCTATCTATCAGTCTATCAAATACTTCATGTAATATACTCAATGTGTATGTGACAAAATGATGAGAGCCTATCTAAGCCTTTAAGTGCTGGAACGACTTCATGCTTATATGCAAACAGGTTAGATCAAAGGCCAACTGCCAAGTAAATTGGTGACTGGCCTGTGATCTAACCTGTTTACTACTCTCAGTATCTTTTCTTATCATAATTTAGTAGATATTTAAGGTTTTGGAAAGCAGACAACACAAAAATTCTTAGTTTTTAGAAAATTACCCAGCATTGTAAGGGTTAGGAATCTTTCAGAAGATTCAAGTAATCTCAAGCAACACAGCATTTGTTCAAGATTATAAGTAACCCAAATAAAAGGGTGTTACAAAATACAGTCAAACTTGTGTTAAGAGGCCAGTCTGTGGGACAGAGTAAAGTGGCTGTTTAAGACAGGTTGGCTGCTCAACACAAATTGATATACACTATAAATCTAACAATGGGACTTGCTGAAGTGGCTGTTTAAGGCAGGTTGGCTGCTTAAAAGGATGGCTGCTTAACACAAGTTAGACTGTAATAAAGAAAGGATAAAAATGACTTTCGTAGATTCCTTATCTACTTTAGATAAAAATAATTGTCATAGCATACCGTATGGGCATAACTCTTTATATCCTTGCGTCAATACTCTATATAATAAAATCCAGTTTGCCTTCACAAGTCATTCATAAATAAAATATTTCCAAATTTCACAGTTTACAACTTGAGTGAACTGGCATATACTATAAATGTCACATTATGTTGTAGCTGAATTTCACCAATAAGTATTGAATGTGCGAAACATACAATCATGAATAGCACACATACACTTATAATACCATACATGTAATTGTGTATATATGGATCTAGGGCTTCCGCTGACACTTCTCTCAATTTCAAGAGACCTTATCCCCTCTTTCATAATTATGGACTGGTCCAAATTCAAACTCTCAACATGTTAGCAGACGGCAATAATAACATTAGATTAATAATTATATTTTTTGTTACGTTGAGAAGAAATGACAAAATGACAAACTGCTTGTGATGAGAATTTTCTCATTTTGTCACAATGTTTCTATGAATGAACTGATGTAGCTGTGTTTACCCCTTATAGTTCTGGAACCGACTTCATGCTTATGCAAACAGGTTAGATCCAGCCCAGTCACCAAGCAAATTGGCAGCTGGCCTGTGATCTAACCTGTTTGCTACACTGAGTATATCTCCTAATCAAAATTAAGCAGATATTTATGGTTTTGGAAAGCAGACGACACAAAAATCTATTTTTAGAAATCTACCCAGCATTACAAGGGTTAAATTCGCATCTATGAAGGTAAAAGTTCAATATGACCCAATAATCCTTCACCCTTTTTTTTCAATATATACATGTTTTTGTGCATCTACAGCAGACAAATCATTTAAAACCAATGTGACGAAAGGAGAAATGGCTTGTGATGAGCCATTTCTCCTTTTGTCACAGTGGTTTCTTTGCATCATCAAGAATACTTTTTTATTTCAGTTTTGGTGTAAAACTCCAACCCACATTACAATTCAATTGGATCATTTGTACTTAGTTATACAAAGAAAGAGTTTATTATTCATAGTAATAATTTTGAAGAGCCAATGGAATGCTATAGTAAATCCTTCACATAAATGAAGCACTTACAGTAAAATGATATTGAATCAATCAATTAAATCGTCATTTGACTATATTTATCTGAATTTGGTCTGGTCTCTATTTCTATTGTCAAAGAACGGGTTGTCGGTACATTAGCCCTTTATTGAACAGTCTTCCTCTGAAGACTTTTGAAAATATTGTTGGAAAAAGAGACTCAAATGAGCCATGCCACTGTTTCGAACAATAATTGACAATTCAGCAAAATGTTGATAGCATTATTCATGTGCATTTGCTTGTCAAAGTTTATGACACAGTTTAATTGCTTCAACCATTAAAGATCCTGGACGTCATACACTAAATATGTGTAGGTAAAAGTAGAATTTGCGTATGGTATTCAGCTATGCTTCTTAAAAATATTCATTAAAAAAAATCACCGAAATTGCGGTATAAATGATGATATTGATGGAAAACCCCCATGGCCTCGACTTTTGTATGTTACTACAGCTATATGGTAATTAGTTAATTCACGTGGGCTGTCAAGTGCCTGTCATGTGACGACGTACTTTTGTTTTCAGCGTGTAGTCTTAGTATCATGTGAGCATCACATGACCGGTTGTTCATACCTTGACGCTATATTTAGATTATGTCAGATTTCCCATGGATATTTATAAAATGAAAATTGTCAAAATTCATCTAATATGCTATTGGTTTCTCTGCTGAAATGTTAACTTAATCTTTATTCCTTTCTTTTCGAAAGTTTCAAAACATAATCCTATGACGCACAGAAACTTTAAGAATTTTCATTGTGAGGCTTCTCTTCGAATAATAAATCACTTTCCTATGAAAACATATGAAAACCTTTTTATTTCTTTGTATTTCACTGATGGTATTCAAAGTTTTTCAAATTAGAATCAAGGGGAACTGGGAGATTCAAAGCTGTCACCTGTTTGTTTCTCCTACGCTTTTAGGTATCACAAACTTTATTGAAGCATCTACAAAAAAGAAATATAAAAAAAAAATAAGAAAACATTGTATCCAAAGAAAAAATGTGATCTTACTGCTAAATTTTTCAATCATATTTTTGATTTCTACTTGCTTTTTTCATTACACCTAGGACTTTGCAAGTGATTCAAATTGAAAGCAATATCAGATGACAACAAATGGCATGAAACAATACATCTTTATGATTTTATGCAAAAAGGAAAAATTGCTCATTAGGATAAATGTATTGTTTTATTATAACAATTTCTAAAGTTGTTGGCTATATGCAGTAGAGTGGAAAGCGATGCATTGAGGAATAAGGAGAAGAAAAGAATTTATATCTTTTAATAACTTTTCTTAAGTTCTTTAGTGTGTGTGGTACTTAAATCAATATTTGCTAACTTTGACATATCTACAGCATGAATGCAGTCTACTATGACATAAGGTCAAATCTCTGGTTACAAGCAAGTTATCAAATTGTCAAAATGGCTGCTAATTTAGGATATAATGGTCTTAAGCTCCTGTCTGCAATATTGTTTGCAGTTTGGGCAAGTCTTAAAATTCTATGTGTGAAAGTGCGTTTTTCGTGTTATATAATAAGGGCCAATAAAAGTCACCCTCTCCAATTGAAACCTCTTTAAATCATGTATTTTCACAAAATTTCAAAGTCATTCCAGCTTTCTGGTTTCCCAATTCAGCAATTTCAGTGATACTAACTTTCCAAATTCAACAGACATGGGCCTTTTCAAAACTCAAGTGCTGTTGTTTCCAATTTGGGTATGTCTCAAAGTGCTGTGAGAGGGAATGAGTTATAACAAATACAATGTTAAGGTGTTAATCAGGCTCTAAGTGTATTTTCAAATATCATATCTTCCAAGACATGTTAGTCAAGACCTGGTTTGTTTACTTTCAATAAATAATAGACTATAATACAAATCCTTATTCTTTATACTTTCTTAATCCTCTGAAAATATTATTTAAGTTATCTTGGGGTCTGATAAAAGGTAAACTTAATATATTTATTGTTGGTTGGGGTAGAATTTTCTAAAATGAATCCGATAAGACCGACGCTCATTCCGTATATAGACTTTACTAAAGCCAAATTATCGACTTTCCCAACTCAAAAGAGTTGGCAGATGGCATTTCAAAATGTGATGGAATTGAAAGTTAATCTTCTGATAGGACAGAAAAGATTGTGGGAAAAGGAGAAATTGCTCGTAAGAGCAATTTTCCTTTTCTCACAATGTTTTCCAGAGACATCAGCAACAAACTGGTCGAATGCCGTTATTGTTTGGTAATGGGTTAAGCGTAGTCAACAATGTAACTTCTTTAAAATGTAAGAAATAATGTTACCCTTTTTGAAAGTTACAAATAATAGAATCAAGAAAGATACAAATCATGTTGTTGCATGTATCTTTTGAAAATTCGGAAAGTTGGAATTTTTGTTGACTCAAGAAAAATTTGAATTAAAAAGTCTTACCTGCTTTAGCCGTTTATTTCATATTTACTCAATGCAAATGATACAATTGCAGGACATGAATCCACTTCCACAAAACAACAAATTACTTTTAAAAAATTATTTCTTCTTAAAGTTCCCCAAGCTTTTTTGTCAATATACCAAACAAAACGTACCTCGAACACACAGTTAGTGTTGTCTACTATTCCTTTCAACAAGATCAATCAGAAAACTCAATGTGAAGGAAAAGCTCACTTGCAATCCTTTTTTTTTTTTTCATCACAACAACAGTTGATGGTTCATTGAGAACTATTGTGAGTCTTTCATGTTTGCAAAGGACTAACAACAGTCTTGCATCGAACCCTTAAAATGTGTTTTAACTGTAATAGAATTTGAATTGAAATTTCAAACCTACCTTAATCACATCACACAAAAAACGTTTCGATAAGAGATGCTGACAACATCATCCTCAATGGCAGTCTATAACTGGTGGGACGTCTTTGAAGGTCAATAGTTCATCTCAAGCGCTGATGAGCATCTTCTTCCTTTTGTCGCACTGTATTCCGCAGCAGGGTACCGTTTTACTAAACAGTTTACGCTTAAGATTTGCGTAAGTCTAAAACAACAATTCCTCTTTAATCAATATTGGGCTAAGCAATATTGCAAAGTAACACATCATTGGAATCGTCTCTCCGAGACGCTTCCAATGACGTATCACATTGCAATATTGTATTTTCATTGAAGATACTATCAATGTGTATCAGTTACGACTTACGCAAATATTTTCCGTAAGTTGTTTAGTAAAACGGTACCCAGGTGTGTGAGAGTGAAGATTCATGGAGTCAGGGGTTATGTGAATATTGTTTGACTCTCCCCATTGTAGGTGAGTGATAAGTTCATCATTCATGACAGTCAATCTGTGATTGCATCGGTATTGAGTACCCGAGTCTCTCTGAACCACCAACTTTTCTCCTTTTCCACAATTGTTCTGTAATATACAACCATTCCATTCAATTACTAGATAATCATGGAACTTCAATTACTAGATAATCATGGAACTTAAATGGTCTATTGCCAATTTTTTAAGTTGCTGTTTGCTACGGGTTTATCTCTGAACCACCAACTTTTCTCCTTTTCCACAATTGTTCTGTAATATACAACCATTCCATTCAATTACTAGTTAATCATGGAACTTCAATTACTAAATAATCATGGAACTTAAATGGTCTACTGCAAACGATTTTTTCTTATTTTGCTGTTGGCTAAGGATTTATTTCTGAACAACTTTTTGATTTTACCACAGAACCACCTTCCAATTCTTAAACAATTCAAATTTCCTTATGTCCTCCAACGTATCGAGTTTCGTTATAACTTATACTGTCACTTGCAAATCTTTCAATTCTATGATTTCTGTCATATTAATGTTCTGATACTTGAAATTTTGTCATAACTTCTATTGCTGCCTTCAAATTCTTTCAATTAAGACCAATTTCAGACTTACTGTTTGCTGAGGAAAGTTAACAAATTATTTTACAAATATTTTTAATGGTATATCAGATGTAACGTGCCAATCATATAAGTTTGCACAGACTCCTTAAAATGTTTTGAGTTGATCTATAAGTCATCTCATCTCATCTTGTCTCGCCATTGATTTCCACCATGCATATCCAGGGTTCAATGTAAGACTAGAGTAAGTCCTTCACAAAAGTGAAGGACTTACTATATATCAAGGGGTCAGCTCAAGACTATAGCAAGTGCTTCACGTTTGTAAAGCACTTGCTATAGTCTTGCGTTGAACCCTCGATATAGTCTTGCATTGAAACCTCCATGTAAGGTACTTGATGATGTCCTGTTAACCATTTTCCTGTTCTAAATGCATTGCTGCATCTGTTGACAGTAATACATGCACTAACAAAATTACAAAAACAATTTACAAAAAATAAAATCAAACAACAAACTGCATTTTAACTAATAAACCAGCAATGAAAGCATTGCAAAAAAACATGACTTAGATTACAATGGACAATTTCTTTAATTGCACCATTTATTTCTCTTTCTATCAATACTACCTGCTACATGCATTGTGACACCAGATGAGAATAATACTAACAAAATTACTAAAGTGAAAAAAGATTCATACAATTAACTGTATATCTAATAAACCAGCTTTGAAAGCATTGCAAACAAATATGACTTTGTTAACAATGGCCATTTTCTTTACTTGCTACATTTATTGCTCTTTCAATCAATGCTGTTTGCTACATGCATTGCAGCACCAGATGACAATAGAACTAACAAAATTACCATAACAATTTTAAAATTAACTTATGACTTATAACCAATAACTAACGAACCAGGGTTGAAAACATTGCAGGAAATACCCATGACTTTGTTAATGGTGGGTATTTTCTTTACTCACTACAGTTATTGCTCTTTCTATCAATGAGATTTGCTACACGCCAGACGACAGCAATACTGACAAAACTACTTGAAGATCTTACCAAAAGAATCATGCAATGCACTGTATAATGAATAAACGAGCTTTGAAACATTGCAAGAAAAACAAACATGACTTTGTTTACAATGGACTTTGTTTTTTACTTGATGTATTTATTGCTCTTTCTATCAACATTTCATGCTACAGAGTTATTCAGATTTATCTGTTTTAGGAAAAGTGTTGATGCACATTCAACCTTTATCCTTCAGAATAATGGCTTTCTTGATCACTGACAGAAGGATAACTTTGAAAACTGTAGCAAAAGTAGGAATTGTCCCTTTTCAAGATGCCTGTTTCTGGCGTTGCACAGTGGTTTTATATGGTGGACTTATAATCTGTTTGACCCCTCTTGGCACTACTGAATTCATTGAAGTGTCCTAGGACAATACACTTCAAAGCCCTAGTAAAGTATGGATGAATCACACGAAAATATACTTGAAAAATTGTTGACACAATGTTGAACACCATACAGAAAAATAAACAATATACAGAAAAATAAACATTTTCTTCTTTCTTTGTTTTAATACAATCAACTTTAATGTACTAAAAACATAATTCAAAATGTTATCATTTACGCCGTTTTCATCTATATCAAATATGGTTTTTCCCCAGGGCTGACCTTTTGCAATATGAAATGAGGAATGGATAAAAATGATGCAATTTCCTGAATCACTTAATGACAGCCAGAAGCACTTAGAAGATAGTTGTAAAGGCGGATTTTTAGGTCTTCATGCTTTTATAAAAATAAAAAAAAGAAACCCCTATCTGTAAAAGGCAGGTTTTGAAATTCATGTGTATAAAGAATCATGATCAATTTTCTTCCATCTAAAGCATTCTAGTCTTCATGCAGATTATTTCCATCAGAAATTCAACTTTACACAAATCCTTACATGTTTCTAAATTTGCAACAGATCACAAAATAAAAGGAAGATTTGTATTTATAAATGCACTTCCTTGTTTCAATGTTCAATGATCATCTCAAGGCAAATATACATGTTAATAACCCTCAGGAACACAATACTATTTTTGAAGAATACACAAGTATCAATGCAAGGGATCAACATAGACTGAACTTCATCTAAACATCATCTGTGCTTTTTCCTGGCGCGACTAAGTGGTTAATGGTTTCTCCCAATATCACATGAACTCATTCTCCTTCAGTTCAAGCTATTTCATCTTGTCTGCTATAGCTTTCAATTGGAACTAGTCATAAATTCTTAGATTCCAGGAATGGGGTAATCTTGAAGCCCGAGATAACACTGAGTTCATGGTAATGTCCTTTGACATGACACTTCAGAGCCCTAGCAAGGTACTGGTAAATTCCAGGAAAGCTGTAATATAGCTGCACAATTATTGACATGGCATCCAACCTCACACAAATGAACTTTATCTGTACCGTTTTGAATCGTCAATGCTATGTAGGTCTGCCAGACAAAAGGATGCAAAAGATAACTATGTCCTCTTATCAAAAGATGCAGAGATTGTAGGATGACATCTTTTGTCTGCCAACAGCATCAAAGCAAAGTGTGCAATGATGGCATTTTCTCCTAAATTACATAGATAGAGAATAGATGGTTGGTGTCGTGAATGGGATATGTTATCGGGCAAGGCTTAGGAATATTATCCGGTGAGCCGAAGGCGAAGCGGATAATAATCCGAAGCCGAGCCCGATAACTTTTCCCATTCAAAGACACCAACTTTCTATTCAATTTATCCTGTTACATTTATGTATTCTTTCAAACAAACAAGATGTAAATTAAACATGAGGAAAAAGGAAAAAATAAGTAGAAAATGATGTAAACATGACGTCATGTCGTTCTTATGACGTCATGATTCGTCACGTGCATGTATTATATGGCTAGTGCCGGATATCACAAATGTTATGTTATACGGCTACTAGTTATCGGTCCCAAAATGACACTAGTGACAGGATAATTAAACATAGAGGGTTCAATGCAAAACTTTACTCAGTGTTTCACAAACATGAAACACTTATTATAGTATCGCACTAACCCCTCAACGTGTTCTTCTGAGAAAAGATAATGGACTTGAAATGACACTGAACTGTATCACCTATATACTGTATTTTTTTCTGGCAATGTCACTAGCGCCAAAATATGGGTTAATACAATTACTCTTCACACGAATATATAACAAAAATATGTGGGTCCCTGTAGGAAATGATGGCTTTGATAAAACCTCGCCTTTTCATATTTTTAAGAGGCAAATAATTGAATTACCATGTGCGCTAAAACGCCAACAGTTTCTTCCTCGACAACAAATCAATATTTGACAATGACAGCTTCTAGATAACAAAATACATCCCACGGAATAAAAGCAAAGGGCTATACAACCTCTTAAATAATGGTCCCAAAGGAATCTATACCAGACTTACGTACAATTTTGAGGGTTTCCAGCATTTCGTCTTTGAGCAGTCTCGTCTTTGATTCTTTTCCGCTACGACATAGGCACGTGACGAGAATGGCGGGAACACTCAACAACGCGTCACAGAAAGACTAGCCAATGATCTTTGTTCACTCAATCTGAACACGTCGGGTTTATCCAATGAAAACGCTCACGGAAATACCCGACTAGTTCTGATTATTGTTCACTGTCTCAAAATGTCCGAAACGAAATTTCAACCCATTAACGGAGTCTGAGACTCTAGCTGGTTCAATTTGAAAGCTATAGCAGATGAGAAGAGAAGAAAAGCATGTTCTTTTTTAATATTAAAAGAAAAGAATATTAAAAGAAACCAATTAGACAAGTGGGTAGATTGCTCACCAATATAATGTTTACCTTTTGTCAAAGTGGTTTCAAATGTGCCCCATGTCACAGCAGGCTTATCGCAAATGTGATGAAATAAAAGGCTTAAGCTTGACCATCCTTAAGGAGAAGAAGAATACAGACTATGTAGAGCTATGGTTTGCTGAGCTGTCATGCGGTTTTAAAGCCCTGGAACCTAAGCTTGTAGACTTTAGCAACATACACGTGATTTCTTTTCACCTTTAAGTTATCAAAAACTTAAGAAACCTTGCATGAGGGGTCCGACCATTCAGTACCCTTGTTTCGTGCATCGTAGAGCTGCAGTGAATGCACAGTCACATAGCCTCTTTCGTGTATGAATTTAGGCACGTGCCTTAGCATTCCTATTTTAGAAGAAAATCAGCGAGATAGAAATGGAATATAAGATGATACTTATAGCAATGGTATGTGTCCCACAGGATATGCATTTAAGGATGAACCATCAGGAGCGACTAATTTATTAATGTAACATTTCTCGGGAAAGATGTTGTGCCACTGGTGATCACAGGGCTGATAAGATTCAGGACACCACTACTGCAGTCGAATTGCCAGAGGGTCAGAACAGAAAGCAGCTATATGGGTCGAGCGCTTCTACAACTGTTTTTTTTCTTTAATTACATATTTTTTGCAGCAAACAAGAGGTCCAGCTAAGAGGTGTATTCTTCTAGCCTACTGCTTTATTCTTTATCTAATCTCTATATTGTCGGTACTCATTAGAATCGGATCGACATAAAAAGTATTCTCTATCTGTTTCTTTTTACCATGTATTTTTTTTTTTGTATTTGTATTAATTTTGGTTAATGACCAGAATGAACTTTCTTGACATTCCTGTTCATGTTTGTTTTAGTATGTCAAAGAACGCAATGGTAAGTTTCAAACGTAGTTTTGTCATGATTTATATGTATGTACATTTGTATTTATAAGATATGGCATATGTACATTGTATTTGTAAGCTAGTTTTAAGCGCTCCGTTGTATACGTTGAGCAGACTAGGGAAAAACAAACACTGAAAGGGTCTTCGGAATAAGTAATTAGACATGGGGTGTCTTAGTTCCTGATTAAAAGCAATTATTTTACAAATGGTGTTGGCCACAATTTATTGATACTTTAAATTCCATCAGAAATGCAGCGTTCAATATACAATCTAATATATTATTCATTATTTACTTTCCAATTCAGCGTTTTCAATTAGAGAATTCCTATTCTAATTAGCTTACGAAATCGTTCTATTTATTTGTTATCCATGCACATCTCAAGTCATGAGACGGGCTTACAATTACAAACGCATCTTAGAATTAGAAAACTAATGAGTTAATTTTGAAATAAATCTAATAAGAATTGAACGTTTTCACGCATTTAACTGAATTTCATAAAAACCGTATATCGAAACTAGGATATTCCTCAATGATTAATGACATTACCTTCACTTGTCTGCAAGTTTTGTTAAGCTTATCAGGTTGGAATAGAATATCAAATTCATTTTCTTTTGTCTCGAATGCATCTTGCCTTCGATTTAATGACAATTGTCCATGATTACAAAAACATTCGTCTGAGACCAAATAGGGATCCTATGCATGAAAAGTGCACATTTCCAATGCATAAACTAGTCAACAGAAATGCGTTTTCGCCCTTCCTGAAAGTAATTGTGTACATTAGATCTTCTAGCAGATGGGCATGGAAGCTTGACTTAAAATCACCGTGCATAGTCTAGTCTGATCTTGTTTTCCGTCCATTAATACAAAGGGTTCGCTCTGAAGCGTTATCTTATGTTTTTCCCTTAGTATTCTACCAGTAGAAATGAGTTTTTCATTGCCTAATAACACTCCACAATGAATTAATTAGCCACCGGAAATCTAACCAGGGTTGTTCAAGGTTCGAATTCTCAGTCGCCAACAGTTACACCTCTTAATTTTGTTTATGAAAACACTTCATGCTTGAATTGTGGTAAGTACAAGACAACGTTTCCATGTGTTTCAATATCAAAGTAGCACATCATTAGAACCGTCTACTGGTAGGCTGTTTCAATATCAAAGTAACACATCATTAGAACCGTCTACTGGTAGGCTGTTTCAATATCAAAGTAACACATCATTAGAACCGTCTACTGGTAGGCTATTTCAATATCAAAGTAATACATCATTAGAACCGTCTACTGGTAGGCTGTTTCAATATCAAAGTAACTCATCATTAGAACCATCTACTGGTAGGCCATATGCATCTTTCAATGACAGTGTCAACGTGCCAATGAAAGTATTATACCGGTAAGATACTATCCATGTACAGTGATGTCTCTTTAATCCGAACACGTCAGTTCCCAACAAAATTTCCGGATTACCGAATCATCCGAACTAATGAAGCAGGGCCTGGCGATAAACACATTTATAAGATATAAACGGTTTCTACGCACGTGTATGCTTATGACCCTTTACCAAACGACAAATTTCCGACTGTCCCGAATTGAAAGAATTTGTAGACGAAATTTCAAAACGTATTGAAATTCAAAAAATAATCTTCTGATATGGTAGAAAACAGTGTGTGAAAAGTAGAAATTGCTCGTCACGAGCAATTTCTCCTTTATCCACAATGATTTCAAAAATTGTCTGCACTGAAATTCCGTTCCCATACAATTTCGTTCGGATTGCGAGACATCCGGATAATATGGGTCCGGATAGACGAGGCTTCACTGTGTATCAGTCTTGACTTAATCCATGTATATCAGTCTTGACTTAATCCATGTATATCAGTCTTGACTTAATCCATGTATATCAGTCTTGACTTAATCATTTTTCATGAAGCTATTTAGTAAAACACTGACCAGATCTATGCTCGAATAACTTTTGTAAACAACTGCAGGCAGAGGAAATATCATAGTGAATACGGCAACATTAAGTACAGTGAAGGGCAGCTAAATCGGTCCATGGCTCAAATGGACCACCTTGGTTGGCGCGCAATTCTGGAAGGTGTTGTGGAAACGCGTCAAAATGCTCTATTGCAGAGTTATCTATCTATCTGAAGCTGGATAGCTTGAGCTTCTGGCCTACCCGTATTATACCCCGCACTAGCCCTATAACAAAGGCCAAATTTTTGACTGTCCCAAATTGAAAGAGTTTGCAGACGTCATTTCAAAATGAGATGAAATTGGAAGATGATCTTCTGATAGGGCAGGAAACATTGTAGAAAAAGGAAAAATTGCTTGTTACATGCAATTTTTCCTTTTTCCACAATGTCTTCAAGAGTCGTCTGCAAACAAAGTGGTTGAATCTCGTTATTGTTTGGTAGTCGGCTAGGCTAGTGCGGGGTATACGCATGGGTCAGGACTGAAGGGTAAATGAGGGAACTGATGCAGTGATGCAGTGTAAGTTTACGTAAACAATTCCACATAGTACAATATGTTCTGTCACAGTATAAAAACTTTGTAAATGGCGAAATAAATCTGCATGTAAATGGGTCAGTCGGGAAAATGTCGAAAACATTATTATAAGTGTTGTCAGAGACATAGATAACTGTTATCTATGTCTCTGGTGTTGTTGAGTAAGATGATCATGTTGAACATGACGATTTCCTTGTTCTCCAAGTTTTGTCAAGTGTCAACATTATTTAGTTATTCACTGTTCTATTTTCAGGGTTCGCCCCAATTTAACTGAAAATAGTTCAAACATGTTAAGCTACAATTAAGATAATAAACAAACAAATCATATGACTATAATTAGAAAGAAAGATAAAACAAATTCATGTCTCAAACTAACTGATCCGGTCCGATTGTGACTTTCCCAGTTTTCCAAGCACCGAGCGCACTCACAAGGAAACAACAACAACAATGGCGGCGTACATGACGGTTGCTACCGCCGCTGCCAACGGGGATTTGAAGGTTTGTCTTATGTTCCGTGATCAGAAAACAATGAAAACACATACAAACAGTAGTCTTATATCGTTTCTCCAGGTTAGACGTTTCAGATTCGGCGAATCTCGAGTGGAAAATGTTCGCGAAATCCCATGGCTTGATTTTGACGTTTCTACAAACTTGTTAGTACAGGGCTGCGGGCAGTTCTGTAGTCTAGTTACTTTCAAAATACAACATTTTATTCGTTGTTTCATTGCGAAATATTCCCCTGCATACAACCTTGCTAATGGTTATTTCACCAACCCATCAACCTCTTCCTATTTCATTTCTAAAACAATACAAATTATTGAAAGTATGGCACAAACATGAAAAGATGAAAAGAAAATATGCACCAAGAGGGAGAATGATTAACCCTTTACCAAACGCCAAATTTTCAACTGTCCCAAATTGAAAGAGCTTGCAGACTTCATTTTTAAATGCGATGAAATTGAAAAATAATCTTCTGTTAGGGCAGAAAACAATGTGGGACAAGGAGAAATTGGGCAGAAAACAATGTGGGACAAGGAGAAATTGCTTGTTAAGAGGAATTTCTCCTTTTCCCACAATATTTTTCAAAGTCGTCTGCAACAAACTGTTCAAATGTCGTAATTGTTTGGTAATGGGTTAACAGCACAAACTCGAGAGGATTTCTTTACCAGCTGGGCTGAGCAGGGATTTAGTTTAAGAAATCCCATGTTAAACCCGCCATTCAGAATAACGAGATGTTATGTTTATCAACTTTATGGATTAATTAAAAGGGATTAATTTACAACTATGACTAATGATCATTTGATGATTTTACTGGAATAATGGAAATATTGGTGTCAAACAAAGCAGCGTAAAACTCATTGCAAATGTTCTCCATGAAATGAATTGTTCGAAAGTTTGATGTGACAAGAGATATTGCCCAATGCAAAAAGTTCTCAATGTTTCCCAATTGCGTCAATCTAGTTTGATACCCATCAGGTAGCTGCTCAATGCTCATAAAATGCTAAATAAAAGGTCTGACTTACTGTCTGTGTGAATCTGACTGATTGATTAAACTGTTACTGTTGTAATGTGTCCAAATCTTTTTGTTGGTTTGACATCAATGCGAACAAACATACCGAAGACAAAGAAACAATACCACAAAATTATGGTTTTCTCTCATAGCCATTTCATAAAAAAAAATCCTAAGACACTGCCTAGAAATGCAATTACATGAGTTAAACAAACAACGCTGATAAAACAAAAGTATTGCCCATAAATGAACAGATACATGCAAGAATTGGGTAAGATTTTTATTTTAAGGACTGACTACAGTCTTATGATGAGGCTTTGAAATTTTGATTATTTATAATGAAATATTCAGGAAAATTTTGAATTTATTTCAGCAAGTTGAAGAATTGATTGAGAAAGGAATGGATGTAAATGAGAGATCAAGGGAAGGAATGACGCCACTTGGTATTGCAGCGTTCTGGGGCTACGCAGAAATTGCAGAATTACTTCTGGAACATGGGTAAGTCTAAACCAGGAATTAAAAAAGAGGAAAAATACATATTGTTTTATAAAATTATGTACATAATGCAAGTAGTATTAATATAGGAGTGCTATAGTTATGTAGCTTGAAACTAAATTAGAGTTGCACTGTTGCTAATGCAGGAAGGTGTACTTTTATAATGAGAAAATCTCTCAGTTTGTGGAAACTTTTGATTATGTATGGATTTTTCTTTACAAAAAGGGAAGTATCAAGAGTTGAGAAAAAAGAAAGGAAGTCAAAAGGAAAATTGCCTGCATGGCTCAGTAGTTAAAGTGATGGACTCAGAACTTGGGAGTCCAGAGTTGGAGCCCCACTGACACCTCTGGTTTCTTGGGACTGGCCTTTAGTAAGTCACTTCAGAGCCCTAGCCCAGTCCTGGTGGATCCAGGAAAGCTGTTACAAAACTGAAAAATTGTTGATACAGCAATGGCCCTTAGAGGACCCCTATGGGACCTGTGTCAGAAAACAAACTTAGCTTTACTTTGCCTCTTATGCCAAGTTTAAATTTGTCATGAGGTACCTTTTTGTCTGTACTTTGTTGTTTTTAAATGTCTAAAGAATGCAGTGATGATTGATTATTATTATTTCAGAGCCGACATTAATCTAGCAAACAAAGGTACTCTGTGGACCCCTCTACATTCAGCCGCATTCCAAGGTCATGGTAAGGTAGTTATGAAACTGATGCAATACGGTCCAGACCTGACAATAAAGGATAACCAGGGCAGGTTTGTAACATTGGTTGGTTATTCCTTGATTTCCCCTGTTTAACTGTTTCCTTCTTTATGGCTTTTTGTGACTGCTTAAAATTTAGAGTACCGGTAACAGTAATTGCAGGTAAAAAAAAAGTGTTAATCAATGTTATGTATAGGTGTTTGCTTATCGTTAGCAATATGAAATTCTGAGTCCTGTGGACATTTGAAAATGACTGCTGCTGAATATTGCTTGGCTTAGTGATTAAGGACTTGAAACCTGGGGGTCTAAGCTTGTGAAAAGTAATTTCTTCCAATGATCACTTAAAACATTGCTTTATTTGATATTATTAGTGTAGCCTGTTTTTCTTATTTGACTTTGACATAAAACTCCATATTGATAGAAAAAGATCTAATTTTAAATTTTGATGCAGAACTATTGTAATTCTCCACTTTTGTAATGGACATCCTATGGTAGAACTTTTAATCACGAATTGAAGATTGCTACTACATCCAAAAAAGATACTGTTCTTAACAAACAATTTCTCTTTGCTTCAATATTAATGGAAAATTTGTTGTGAGTTTTAGTGTGAATACAGGAAGTGCCCTGTATTAAGCCTACTATTTGTTACATCTAGGACTGCAGTAGATTTTGCCTCGGCAATAGATGGGATTTGGTCGTTTTTTGCTGCCGCGGGCTGTAAGAGAACAACAAAGGCTCAGATGATAGACATGGACATAGTTAAAAAGGTAGGTTAAACCCCGAACTCCATATTTAACGCACCATCAATTTATATCAAAATTCACCAGGGTTTGGCAAAATCAACTGTTTTTACTCAAATGTAATACAGTTGGGCTGCGTTTATACGATTGACGAAAATACGGAATACTCATCATCCGGAGAAATATAGCAGGAAATGGATATTATCTTCATTTTATTTTTATAATTTAACCAGAAAACTTTTGTTCCGGATCCAGAGGTTCAAGCTCGGGAAAAAGACTCAAATTCGTAGAATAGATAAGTACATGTAAACTGGAAAACAATATTATCAATTATTTTGCTGTTACCTAAGTGCACAGCCGAAATATTTTTTTGTCGCCGGTAGACAACATTTACACCTCTTTGTAAAGTGACCTATGTTGTGTTAGTTAGGAAACCATCACTATCCTTTGAATGAATAAGGACGAAATAGCTTTTGTCAGCTGTAGCAGACGACATTCACATCTTTCAAATGTCAGTTATATGCTTGACTAGAACATGTCACATTATGTAGTGTATTTGAAGGTGCTGATTGTTTGAAGCCATTCTGTCGTGCTTGATTGTATCAATGATATTCTGAATTTAATCAATTTCCACAATAAACACTCACATATTATCTTACAAATTGATTTTCAAAACCAATTAGCTCATAACGAGCAATTGTTCCTTTTCCCACAAGGTTTTCTGCTCTATCTGAAGAATATTTTTCAATTTCATCACATTTTGAAATTTCGTCTGCAAACTCTTTCATTTTTAGAGACAGTCAAAAATTTGTTGTTTGGGAAAGGGTTAAACCTTTAAAGGTTTCTGAAGAAAGAATTGGATTCTCTGGCTACAACTTTTTGTTTATAAAGGATCTATAATGAACAGGAATTGCAACTACTTGTAAAATGAGAGAACAAACTAATGATAATTGCTCTCCTTAACTTTCAATATCTAATCCTAAGTAAATATTACCAAAATCTCAATACATTTTAGGTGACGGCTCCAGACCCAAGCATACCAAGATCAGACTACGCCCACTTTTCTCGGCCGGGCTCCGCTTATGTTATAAAACCACAAGAGATGAACTACTCAGATGCCAGAATGGTAAGTCTAACTTAATCCTTATAGTGCTCAAACTGACTTCATGCTTATGCAAACAGGTTAGATCCAGACCAGCCGCCAAATGAATGGAGTATCTGAATTCTTTCCTCATCAAAATTTAGCAGTTATTTAAGGTTTTGGAAAGGGGCCTCCGTGGCCTAGTGGTTAGAGTACAGAACTTGAAATCACATGGCCCCTCTCCGTGTGGGTTCAAATCCTGAGAGGGATATGGATTTTCATGAGAGGCAGTCTCCCAACTGACTTACGGAATACCAATGGTTCTACCTGCCTAAACCAGCCCTTGAGTTGAGTGTGGGGTCTTCCTCCATCATTAAGAGTCGGGCATCGCTACATAACTGAAATAATGTTGATATAATGTAAAACCCATATAAAAAAAAAAAAGGTTTTGGAAAGCAGAGTACAGAAAAATCTATTTTTAGAAAATTACCCAGCATTCTAAGGGTTAAAGGAAATATGTTGGCTGCTCTCTGATCAAAATGGTTCACAGCAGTCCAGAGGTAGAGCATCTGTCTTGTGTCTGGAAGGCTGGGATTTCCAGCATCATTATCATCATGATAGTTGTCATTCATTTTAGATTTGACAGGCCCTTTATTAATCTTTTGGCAAGGGTGATGCCTGCTTGTCTGGTTCAGAGCGTAGCCTTCATCTCCAGGTCTGACAATCTTGTGGGTCCAAGCTGCTTTACAAGATAGTTAAGGGTTTCCTCTAATTTTAAGATTTTGTTGCCACTAAACAGATTTCTATCTATGGAAAGCAGTCGGGGATTTGGATAGAATATTTGGCATTTCTAGTAATGAAATACACAAGCATGGATAGGTGTGAAAACTGCTAACCTAATACTGTTGAACAAAGTGTAAAGCTCAGCTCAATCCAACCAATCGATACACAGTTTCTTTTTCCCTCTATCAGGTAGCCAAATGCTTTAAAGAATCAATTGTGACAAAAGAAGTGATTGCTTAAGATGAGCGATTTCCTTTCTTTTCACAATGGTTTCTTCCCATTATAGTAAAGAGAATGTTTTTGTAAATGATAATTGCCTCATGTTGTTTTATATTTGAACAGTTTTTCATATCAATTAAAGAAAAGGCTTAATAGTGTTTAAAACAAGTGTATTTATAACAATGGCCAAAACAAAAAAACTAGGTTGGTTTCAGATACTCACACCATAAACCATATCTTAATTGATAAACATAAGTTTTGTTCTATCCTAAAGGCCCATGCGTCGCAGACAGGGGATGTGCTGGCAGGGGTACCGGAGGAGGACGAAGGGAGACCACCCATGCCTTTATTTAACAGTATATGGAACAGCTGAGATAAGATGCCCTATCTCTATCCATTGACTCATCAACTCATTACATCTCCGCATACCGCTTCAACAGCTAATATCAGATGCTTGAAGACTATCCATTAACATTATTTGTCTGTGTTTGCAGCGAGTGAAAAATCTGAGATTGGATACTTTTTCTGTCCATCACCATGTTACATCTCTCTTTATCTCTTTAATGGTTATTGTCAGACGCTTTAACCCTTAGAAATCTGGGTAATTTTCTGTAAATAGATTTTTGGGTTGTCTGCTTTCCAAAACCTTTAATATCTGCATAATTTTGTTGAGGAGAGATACTCAAAGTAGCAAACATGTTAGATCACTGGCCAACCGCCAATTTACTTGGCAGTTGGCCTGGATCTAACCTGTTTGCATAAGTATGAAGTTGGATCAAGCACTATAAGGGTTAGGTTATCCATTAACATTACTTGTCTTTGTTTAAAGCGAGTGAAATAGCCGAGATTGTTCTGCTGATAACTATCCATCGATTCATTACATCTCAGTATATCTCTTGAACAGCCTTATATTAGATGCTTTAAGACACTCTATTGAAACATTTCATCTTGGTGCGTCCATATTTGAAGCAAATGTAAATGCTGATGTCATCAAATGCTTCATAACTATCCATTAATGCATTACATTCCAGCATAATCTGTTAAATAGATAATATAAGAGGCTTTAAAACTATCCATTCACATTAATTCTCGGTGTGTTTGTGATTTAAGCAAGTGAAAAAGTTGAGATTGGACAATTTAAAACTTTCTATTAGAGTAGAATACCTATAATCCGCCATTTTGAAACATTTTCTTTTGTCAGAATGCTTTGGTTGTTCTTGTTATACATAGGTCTGAGACGGAACAATTTGTAGTCGTTCCAGCCCCAAACTGTGTATGTCATGGATGACAGTTGTGGAGGACAGTGGTCCAGGGGTAGAGCGTCGGCTTCTGGGCACGAGGGTCATGGGTTCGAATCCAGTGAAAAGCGGGATCTGCCTTGCGAACTTTCATTAATCCACATTCGGCGCGAGTACTGGTTATGTATCTAGGAAGCAGAATCGAGAGTGATTTATCTAAGTTGTAAGAACTTGTTTCACAATCGATGTAAAATAAAGAAGTTTAAACATAAACATGGATGACCAAAGTAATACTACAAAAAAAGGTTTCCAAATGGATACTCCTACCAAACCAGTGGCGCCAGTGGGGATCAAAAGGTTTCAAAATGGCGGATAATGGGTATTCTTATTTAAAATAGTATGTTTGGTGTGTCTGTTCGGAGCAGCCGAGATTGGAATTCTGATATCTATTCATTTACTCATTACTTCTCAGGGTATCTCTTTTACAGCTGACATCTGATGCTTCAAGACATTTCTTTGAAACATTAGGTCTCTGAATGTCTGTATTTGAAGCAAATGCATGATGGGATTGAACACCTAATAACTTTCCATTTACTCATTACATTCCAGCATATCTCTTTAACAGTCTATGGAACAGCTTTAAGGCCATGAATCAAACCATTATTTCTTGGTATGTCTGTGTAAAGCAAATGGAATAGCTGAGATTGGAAACTTTAAAACATTCCTGTACAGTATTAATTTATGTGTCTGTTAATGAGAAGCAGTTGCTATAGTATTGCATTGATCCCTTAAAACGGTGAATTAATTGTGCTCAAGATTATCCATGTTCATCAATAACGTTGTTTTATATGCTATAATTTGTAAAAAACTTTTTCATGCACCTCCTATCGAAGATTTCAAAAATATAGCCAATAAGGGAAATTGTGAATGGTCCAAATTGAAAACAACAGAGGAAATTCTTAATGCATGTATCTTCTTTGTATTCTGATGATCAATTCAAGACAAGACAGGTTTTATTCATTACTTAACCTAAATTTCTTGGAATGAATGCAGATAATTAAAGAATTTGAAAAAGGCCAAGTGGGAATCAACCACAGAATGACGTGTTTATTTGTGAAGAGTCCTGATTTGTATCTGTTTTTAAGAGAATTTGTCTTTTTTTGTAATTTGGTAGTTTCCTGTTTTAAGGTGGAAATGTCAATGTCATATTTCATTTATGCTTTCTACTAGCTTTTTATTTGACAAAATTAATACAAGGTCAAGCATACTTTGTGATTATATCTAAGAGTTTTGGGGTTTAAGTAAGTAACTTGTTTATCATTCTGACATGTTCAAAAGTATAAATATCAAATAAGTAAATGAGTAAGAAAGCATCAGGCCAAACGGGCCTATAGGTCATTAAGACAGAAAATTGTGATAAGTCAGTTTATTATATTCTTATGAGTGAAATACTGGGATTTCTCAGTGTATTAATTTTCAATTTTGTCACAGTGAATATCGTCACTAGTGATGATATCAAAAAGTCGTATCATCACTAGTGATGATATCAGTTTTGACGGGACTACTTTTTTACCATTCCTTTGCATTAAAGTCATAGCTGCACTTTTGCACACGGCACTAAAATGTTTGTATTCTAAAATATATCCATACATGTGGATGACGTCATAGGTTGCAAAAATGACGTCATGAGCGATATTAACTGCTTTGCCCCTCCCATTTTATATTCCATTTGGCGTTAATGTTGGTATTTTGGCAAATATACTTTATATAGTGGAATAAAATAAATAGAATAATCAACTCCATTCGATAGATATAAATAATGTCACTTTAATGGGTTATCATGTAGAAAAAACTCGTTCTTCGAACTCGTTTTTTCAACCTGATAACAACCCATTCTCGTGACATATTTTTGATATCAATCGAAAGGAGTTGATTATCCTCTATATTACTAATCAGTATATATTAATTTATTTCAACTAAAAGGTTTTAACCTTAACAAAATGAAAATAAAGATTACATAAAGGAATAGAGTTATTATCATGTGATATTAAGGCAAGCATAGAAACAGGTTTTCTCAGAACATTTCCATGGTGTGAGAATTTTAAACTGGTCCAAACTAACCTTTTCACTTCCAGACCTTGTTACTTTCTCGTATACCAAGAGAAAATGTGGAAAAAAATGGGGAAAAGACAGAATTTACCCTGTTACCGCTTGTAACAGACACTTTAATGGCGTCACTGATTCATAAAAGTCTATATCAAGTTTCACAGTACACAATAAACCAGCCTTCTACACTCCAATGTGTACCTAGTGATTTTATACATACAACCATATCACGCCATTTATTGGCGGCGGATATGGTATATAAGGTGCTTAAAGTGTGCAGAATATATCTGGCGCTATAGGTGAAAAGGTTAAGTGAAAAATGGGCCACGTCACGCGAAAAGGGGCACTCGGACATAGCAAACAGTGTAGCCCAAGACCAGCCGCCACGTCAGTGACGTGGCGGCTGGTCTGGGGCTACACTGTTTGCCATCTTAGAGGACATCCAGTTATACCTTTAAATTAACACAAATGATAACTTTCGTGACTAGATTCTGGAATAATAGCGCTAAGATAGAGCTGAGTTAGCGCTTTTTTTATATGTCCGAGTGCCCCATTTCGCGTGACGTGGCCCAAATTACTTGTTGGTAGAAACCGTTATCACTAAAGAGGCCATTGTACAAAACAGTTGTTTCAGCAAATTTCTACAGACCTATTTATTGTAATATGTATATATGTTGTATATAAAAGCAAGTGTTAATGTATGGGTGTTTTTGTGTGTTATGTTTATTATTTATATGGTAGGATTGATAATTTTCAAACAATGTGTTCATGATTTTTTAGATTTCAATTTTTATATAAAAGAACCAAATGTGAATTGTTTGTATGCATTAATAAATTACTAAATCAAACTTACTAGTTGAGTTGTTATATACATGTGCAGCGCATGCAAAAACCACAAACCACTTCTTCAAAACAACAGAGGGCGCAATTAATCATGTTAAATATTGTGTAAAATTCATAAGGTAAAAGGGAGAAACTGCTTGTGACAAGCATTTTCTCCACAAGTCACAATAGTGTTTAGACTGGGAACAGGGTCTCTCATCTAACGAATTATAGAGACCTGTATAGTACAAATCTACCAGGCAGAACCCTGGCTGGTAACAGAAGGAACGAAGACAGCATACTGTCCTTAACGTTTGTCGGGGCCTCCGTGGCCTAGTGGTTAGAGTACAGAACTTGAAATCACATGGCCCCTCTCCGCGTGGGTTCAAATCCTGAGAGGGATATGGATTTTCATGAGAGGCAGTCTCCCGACTGACTTACGGAATGCCGATGGTTCTACCCGCCTTGACCAGCCCCTATGGGTAGTTTAGAATGGGGTCTTCCTCCATCATTAAGAGTCGGGCATCGCTAAATAACTGAAATAATGTTGATGTGATGTAAAACCCATAAAAAAAAAAATAAAAAAAAATTAACATTTGTCGGTTCAAAGTTATGATGAGAAGAAGTTTCCTTGCGTAATTGTTTGTCAAAATGTTTCAGAATGGGAGTTTGGACAAAACTATTGATACAAATCAGTGTATGAATCAAGTTCTGATAAACGGCTGTCTGCTTTGTTTTATGAAAAACAGTGACTAAAGGGAAAAAACGTTTATGTTGCTTCTTGTTTTTGTCATCGTATTTTGGAATGTTGCAATCTGACAAATCAAATCACTCAGAATTTATAGGCTGCTGGTTGTCTATCTTGTGAAACATAAATTGAAACTACTCTGGTTTTTCTGTGAGCTGAGAAATATATCTCGAATATAAGTGTAGGGTTACAATTTCACGGGTAAATCGCCCCCGGCATATAACACATTTCCACAGGGTCCATATTAAGTAGTTCATTGTATATGGAAGTGTTGGACATCCTTTTAAATAGTTTTTTATCGGTAATTCATAAGAAATGGCAAAATGATAAGTTGGGATATATCAAGTTGTGTCCTTAATTAATTTAAAAGACTAGATTTCACATTTAAGATCTATTTTTGAAAACGAAAGTAAAGTGACATCATTCTTGCGGGAAACAATATGGCAGCATCCATATTATTTAGGCATTTCAATTGGATAAACCCGATGTGTTCAGATTCGTGGAACATCGGAGCCAGTAGACAGTGGGGCACTAGTCTAAATAGTCTTTAGTCTGTTCACAAAGAACTTGCAAAAAAATTGTAAGACATTACAAGGGTTCAGTGCAATACTATAGCAAGTGTTAAGCACTTGCTATAGTCTTGCATTGAACCCTTGACAAGTAATTCAACAATGATTTCAGATGTCATCTTGAACAAAGGCCTTTTTCAGTTGCCTACATTTTTGAAAACAAAAAAACATTGTGGTGTCATCATGTCAACAATTCTTAAGTTATATTACGGCTTTCAGTGGATACATCAGTACTTGGCTAGAGCTATAGTATAGTGTCTTGCCAAAGGATACTCCTACCAAACAAGTGGCGCCAGTGGGGGATCAAACCCTGGACCCCACGGTTGGCAGCAAATATGCTACACCTTTTTGCCATGCAGTCACCCTAGAAAAAAAGCATTTGAACGCTAAGTTTTTACCTGATCATTAACAGGGCTCTCGAATTTCTTAGGTAGGGGTTCCTGGAGAATTTCTTAAAGAACAACAAATATCAAAAACTGAAGTTACAGTTCATGGTCACTACACTTTTGCAAGTCCCATGCTGTTTATCTCTCTCAACCTTATAATTGTCCAGATAGAAACTATTGAAAAATGAGGTAATTCATAATGATGCACAAGAGAGGTTGGAAGAGGTCTGAGTGACAAATTCTTAGATTCTTGATAATTGATAGGACAAGAGCTATCATTCTTGATAATTGAGACACCAAACAAAGCCTATTACAAGCTTACAATCTTTGGCATAAGAAGATAACTTACGAGAATGTCATATTTTTTTTATAAAAAAAAAAAATTGCAAAGAATTGTTGAGAGATTTGAGGCATTGGAATCTTAAGTAGATACGATAGTCTGCGATAAATTTAAACGACTTTGAGATTCTGAAAAACAACAATTGATAAGCCGAACAAAGGGGCTATTTGCTTATTTGATATCACATGGATGTTGCTAAATCATATTGGTTTTTAGATGGAGCCCTTTGTACCCAAAGGCACATGTAAACAAACACTGTAGTAGACTAGTAGTAGATATTGGCTTAATGAGACAACAGTACTTCACATACAAAATATAACTGCATATGTGTTGTATTAGATACTATTAATAATGTACACTATTTGTTTTCAAAGTAAATAATATATTTTTGTTTGTATGGTGTTTAATACCGGACCAACAATTATTCAGTAATGTAATGGGTTTCTTGGATCTAGCAATGTTAGGCTAGGGCTCTGATGTAACTTGCCAAAGGTCAGTCCCACGAAACCAGAGGTGTTGGTAGGGTTTGAAACAGGGACCCCTGAGTTGTAAGTCCCCCAACTTAACCACTGGGCCATGCAGGACCAAATAATGATGTTGGAAAAGTGAATCTAGGCTGCTTTCTAAACATTCTTAGAAAGAGTCTATACAATCATAAAGAACCTGACATGGGCACAATGATCTTGCTATGGTCAAGGTAGGTTAATTGACTTAATTAACAAGAATTGATTACAAAACTTTATTCAGATCAAGACAAATACAGTCACTTAAGTACCTGTTCATACTTGCAGAAGAACAAGCAATCCTGTAAGCAAACTCTTCCAAAATTGCTTCAGGTTAAAGCTAAGTCATACTGTATAATGAATACTGTCTTTGAAATGTTCGACATTTGCAATTTATGTTGTTACCATTCTTACAATAGACAGAAATACAAGGTAATGTGACAGCAGATGATTTGTTTATCATGCGCAACTTCTCATTTTGGATTAGAGCATTCAAAAGAGGTTGGAAGAGGAGTGAGTGACAAGTCCTTAGATTCATAGAAATATCCAAGTAATTTATCTTAAGCCACTTTCTATTTCAGTTTATGTAAAATCTGTGGCATTAAAAACATGGCAAGCACTTTTCATGTAAAAAAAACTTGAATACCCTAACACTTCACATCACTTTACAACAGTTTTGACTAAACCTTTTCACACTTTTTCTGTGCAATCATATTTGAAAGCAGCAGTTTCATAATATCTTCGAAACACGAAAGAGTCCAATACCCGTTTAAACACTCATTCTTGCTTCTGCGAGCCTTTTTCCAACTTCTTCCCAGTTTGCGATGGTAAAGATGGCTTTCACATAGTCTGGTCTCACGTTTTTGTACTGTAGATAGTAGGCATGCTCCCAAACATCAATACCAAACAAGGGAACCAACCCTGGTAAAGAGATAAAAAAATATATGTTTTAATAAGCCCCTTTCCTCATCTACATTCATTTAACCCTTTACCAAATGGCAATTTTTCCGACAATACTTTCAGAGTCATCTGCAACAAAATGGCCGTTACAAATGTCGTTACTGTTTGGTAATAGGTTAAGTGCCTTAGTACATTAACCCTTATAGTGCTGAAACCGACTTCATGATTATGTAAACAGGTAAGATCACAAGCCAGCCGCCAAGTTAATTGGTTGCTGCCCTATAATGAATCGAATCTAACCTCTTTGCTACGCCGAGTATCTTTCCTCATCAAAATAAAGCAGATATTTAAAGTTTGGGAAAGCAGATGGCACAAAAATCTATTTTCAGAAAATTACCCAGCATTCTAAGGGTTAAGCAGTTCAGTATATAATGCTAAGTTTACAGAAACAACTGTGACAGAAGAGCGTTCGTCCCTCACTGGTGCTGATTGGTGTTGTCGGATTATCCTTTGTTATGGGAAATAGGGCTTGGTCAGTAACCTTATAATGTTCAAAAATATATATGTGAAGTTTCAATACATTCCCTTCAGTGGTCATTGAGATACACCTAGGTGTGACAACAACAACAGGATGATTAGCAAAGCTCTCCTTAGCATTGAACAGCTGACCTAAAGATTGTTGACACAGCACAATAACACATATGCATGAATAAATAAATAAAATGATTCTGTAAAAAAATTGACATTCACAATTCTTGTCACTAAACCAAAGACTGTTCTCAATTCCTTTACTTACAATATACTTATGCCCCGTGTTTTCATTATTTAATGGGAACTGAGCCGTCCGGCGTGTCTGTTCATTTGGAAAGCCGCTATAAATGGAGGAATTCTTTCTAGTGTGTCTTACTTTTATCACATGACAACTAAAAATATTTATTGAACTGTAGAGTAGCAAAGGGAAGTTATCCTGCATAGAGTATGCAACATCCAATGTAGAGATGGAGAGAAATTTTTACTTTCCTTATTAAATTGAGCGAGCTTCAATATATTATTGTTTTTATTGATTCTTTTCCTCCTCGCTCTACCCATTTTCGTTTGACTGCAATGAACTATGGGTCCATGCGGGAATATTTCTGAAGGCCCATGTATCTAGACGATGGTATCGAAAATGCCACCTCTTACCCCAAGTTTAGATTGTTGTTTACAAATTAAACCAATTTGAATGGTCTGCAATATCTGAGATTTTAATGTTCTTTATCTTTTCTGTACAGTTAGGAGCAAGGTTTGGAAGCTGTCAATAATTTAATTCTATGTTTTTTTAGAAATCTGTTTTGTTATTTTTTACGGTTGAAGTCAATTTATTTAAAAAAATTAAAATCTCCATCTCTGCGAGAACCTCTTTAACCCTTTACCAAACACTAACAACATTTAACCAGTTTGTTGCAAACGACTGGAAAACATTGTGGGAAAATGAGAAAATGTTCTTAACAACAATTTCTCTTTTCCCCGCAATGTTTTCTGCCCTATCAGATGATCATTTTTCAATTTCGTCACATTTTGAAACGTCGTCTGCCTACTCTTTCAATTTTTGGACAGTTGAAAATATGGCATTAGGTAAAGGGTTAAAGAGAACATTGTATAAAGAAAAGTAAAGCTTATTCAAGCAATCATTCAATTTGAAGCATCATACACTCCCATGAAACCAGAGGTGTCAGTGGGGCTCAAGCCCGGGACCCCCAAGTTCCAAGTTCACCAAAGTGACATACCTGTTGAGGGTTGTAAAGGATCCTGATTGGCCGTTGTGGCCACTCTCAATCGACCACTCACTGGATTCCATCCGAGCCATCCCCAACCGGATCCCTGGATACCGACCGATGCAGCAGTAAGCTCCGCCTTCATTAGATCAAAGCTGCCAAAGTTGTCCTTTATAAGGTCACTGAGGTCGCCTTTTGGTTCCCCTCCTCCATTAGGACTGAGAACCGTCCAAAAGACGGAGTGGTTTAAGTGGCCTCCGCCGTTGAATTTAAGGGCCGGTTGTAGGGAAATGACATCCTTCAAGTTATCTGCAGAAAGAATTATGGGGTTAAAACCATTCATAATCTAACTTTATTTTCAACTCAATACTTTGATTATCAAAGCATTGAAGACAATATTTTTTGCCAGAATATAAAACATATATGTTCATGTTTAAATAAAGTCAGAAGACAATAAATAACATTACAATTATCAAATAATCAAGATTATTTTTGACGATACAGAAATAATTGTCAAAAAAAGAAAAACAACAAAACAGGGTTTTCATTAAGAACTGATTGCCGATGCAAACCATAAGTCAAACTCTCTTATGAATTGGTTACTTAATGCCCAGTCATAAACTAGAAAGTACTGCGTATTGTTGCTTTCAAACTTGTCCTGTCATAAATGTGAGGGAAACAGTAAAAGGTTTCTTCGTAACTCGAGCAATCTAAAATAAAATGTCACAGAGGACAAGCATGAGGGTCTTGGGTTCAATTCCCATGAGTAGCAGAACAGGTTTGCGACCTTTCATCTATCCACATAATAAGACCACATTCTATGCATGGATGTAGTGATAATGTGTCCAGGAAGCAGAATCCAGAGTTGTTAATGTAAATTGTAAGAACTTATTTCACAATAAATTTAATAAATTTTCAACTTTAACTATATTCAATGCAATTGGGAGAGGACGCTTTTAAGAAAGAATTCCCTCGTGACACAGCTAGAGGACAGAACTGCTGCACTTGTCATAACTTTGAAAATGCAAAACCAGTCTTATACTTCCTATTGACCAGTCGCCACCACATTTCAAAATGAATATTCATAACAGTTTAACCGATGTAATTACATATAATCCTACAACTAACTAATGTTCACAGGCATAGCATCTAAGAGCTTCCATTTATTGGTTCAGCACAAGATTGTAGTAAGTCCTTCACAAAAGTGAAAGACTTTAGTCTTACTTTAGTATTGAATTGAACCCTTATATAGTGAAATAACCTTCGACAAACACAAGGTCTTGGGTTTTGTCAACTGGACAGTTGAGAGATGGGTTGAACTCTTTATCACCTGCAGACAACAATTTTTTCAATTGAAGCAGAAAACTTAAAAAAAAAAAACTTTGTGAACATGTGCAAAACCTTTCAGTTATGCTGTTGTGATAAATATGTGAAAAGATTGAAAAAACATTGTGGCATAAGGAGAAATTGTTGTGACAAGCAATTTCTCCTTTTGCCACAATGCTTATTGACAGTCATCTGCTGCAAGATGCAAGATGTTTTAAAATTTTAAATAAATCACTGAAGATATAACACTCCTGCGGCAGGATCCAGAAAAAATACGGCGTTAGGTGGTAAGGAGTTACAAGGTTCCTCTCATTAATCATTAATCAACTCACCATTAGCTATGGCCTGTTTAAGCTTCTCTTCTGTGGCGTTAAGATTCGTAACGTAGGTATTGTGATGCTTCTTGTGGTGTATTTCCATGATCTCCGCAGAAATGCAGGGCTCCAGCGCATTATAACTGTATGGCAGTTCTGGAAGTGTGTGCACGAGCCGGGACCCGGCTGCTCCAAGTGCAGAAGAACTCTTTTGCAAGGATCTAGGGATAGAATCATGTGATATGTGAGTAATTGTTCAGCAATAATTTCGACGTACAATCGCTAAGGAAGGTTACAAAGGTGTCTGTGTTGCAAAGGTGTATGTAAATCATTCAGACATCACAGCAAATTGTCAAATTGTATCAATGAAATTGCTGGACTAGAAAAACCAAAAAGCTGGCATTACTTGGCATTTTGGGAAAACTGCATGATTCAGAGCCTTTAACATAAGCTGGGAAATCCCTGATCACATTTAACTTGTCATTGAACATGGCATTAATATTTTTAAAAGGTCTAAGTCTGTTTATTTTAGGAATGAGCATACTAAAATTGCAAACAAACAAAAATGCTGTAAACCTTGGCTTATGTCTGCGTGTTCAACATGAACATGCACTATCATAGACAGTCTCCTTCCAAAGTGAAAGCCTTCCTTACTGTAGCAGCATTGGACTCTTTTGTGAAACAGATCTACAGACAATCACAGAGGTATAGGTCATAATACCTGTATTAACACTATATTTACACAAGGGAAACTAACTTCAATTTTGTTTTTTTTTGTGTGTATATATAGTGTTAACAATGTTTTCTGTCCTATCAGAAGATTATTTTCCAATTTGATCATGTTTAGAAATGTCGTCTGCAAACTCGTTGAATTTTGGACAGACGAAAATATTGCGTTTGGTTAAGGGTTAAACAACTGCTTCATGAATACTCGCTTCAGCGCACCTTCATCGAAAGGATAATGGAACACATTGTGACAAAAGAAGGAATTGGCCATGTCAATAAATTTCTTCTGGGGTTACACTGTTTTCAACCCATCGCCAAAAAGCGAAAGTATCATTTTACATATGTGTTTTGCATTTCTAAATTTGCTCCAATATCTTAAATATCATTCCAGTTCTTTTTTTTTTTTTTTTGTCTTGTTCTTTTTTTTTTTAAATTTATTCGATTTTTTATTTCAAGCAGTGAATGTTTGTTTGATCAATAATAGTTGAACATTTAATGGTTGTTAATACAGGTATTATGACCTTTACCCCTGTGCAGACAATAACAAGTACAGTATTTCTTGATCCAAAGATGTCAATGGGAAATGTCATCAGACTTGGAACAAACTGCCGCGACACTCAGACAACGCTGAATCTCATGCAGCTATAGAGGCAATCATGTAATGCAAAATAATCCGACATACCGGCATAGGAAAAGTCCGGTCGATGACAACATCTTGATAATCAGTAATTTAGATGCAAAATGATGTTACACTGTTGACCTTCTATGTTTCCAAACCCAAAAACAAGCTGGTGCCCGGTGTTGGTATAGATATCCGTTTAAAGCGTAGAAAGCAGGAAACCTTGAATAGAAATCCTGGTTTTCGTTTTTGTGGGCTAAATTGTGAAACGCCGGAATCCAGGATATTTCTTAATTTTTTCAAAATATATTGTTTTCATCCCAAGTCTAGTGAAACATTACTGTAAAGAAATGAAATTTCATTTGAGTAGACAAATTATGTGATGGCATAACAATAAATTGATGACGAAATTAAAAGGTAAAAATAAATTAAATTTGACTGGTATCGAAGTTATTACACAAAAGGTCTAGACTAATGCTCTTAATAAATTGATACAATGTCACGATTTTTCAGAACTCTCTTCATTCTTTTACCTTCTTTAAATCACCATGTTTACTAACTCGGATCATCCAAGTTGTAACTGTGTTACGAAAAAGCAAAACAAAATATGAACATCCTGACTGTAACAAAACTGATAATACCCCAGACCAAAGACCTAATAAACGTTTATTAGGTCTTTGCCCAGACATCCTGTTAAGTTTAACAAAAAGCACCAGACATTGAAACGAGTTCCCAGTTTCATTAGCTATCACATGGCTGCACAGGTGCTTGAAACAATCTTCGATAGTATCCCAAAATATGCTCTATATACTATTATATAGCATAAAGAGTAAATATATTATCGAAGATTGTTTCAAACACTTGTGCATGGCTGCTTGTGATTGGCACTGCTATCCAAATTGATTTACATGGACCATGTAAATGAGTAAGGTCTCAAACTATTGAGGAATATGAATAATGAACGAACTCAGAAGATATAGTTTTGAAACTATAAGAATCAGCATTTTCAAGTTTGTCAGTATTCAATAATCATTCGGCATTGATCCACGCGAAATTTGTGTCTAATGTACCCTGTTGACTTACCCAGAACTGGTCTGCTACCAAGTTTGCCGGGATCCAAGGACCGATTTCATATTTTCCGTTACCGATCATTCCGTTCTCTTGTCTTAGACCGCACCCATTTTTGGTATTCGGGAAAATCCTGTAACCATTCTACAAATCCGAAATGTATTTTGCTATTTTCCAAATCGCGTAAGAAATTTCTTCCAAATTAATATTTATCCTGAAAGACAGTGTTTGCGACAGTAACAATCCAGTTTCCAACGATTATTGGTCAGCGGTTCACTAAATGGTAAGCATGGTAAAGCCGTATAAAACGTGCTTCTTCAACAAAAATGAAAACGCTGTAGACCCTGCCTGTGACCGCCATGTTGTTTGAAAAACGAAACGGATTGTGGAATTCGGTACGAATGTGCTTTTGGAAGAGATTTCATGGTTGATTGATGGCTAAGTGCAATAATGTGAGGAAAACTGTTACATAATTAATATGCACACCCTACAGTGATAATTACAAGATCTAAGTAACGGCCATGTGATAATTAGGCGCCCCTGTCTCCCCCTCCCACTTGTTTTTCAGGGTGGTTTTAGAGACGAAATGAAATGAAAGCTTTTCATTTTTTTTCATCAACATACTTACCATGTAAAGTATGAATAACTTAGTTGAAAACTTTGGCTCTGAGCTGTAAGATGTGTCTTATTAAGTGAAATTCAGTGACCCAGATATGTGGGAAAAAATGCTGTGAATCATGAACTTAGCCTAACTCTTGCTCACTGTTGGAAAACCATGATTAGTGTATATTAAGGAAACTCCTTTAATTCCGCAGTAGTCCCATCTAATTTTGGAAGTAGTTGACGTTGATTTGATTTTTACACAAAATCCTACAGAGATTTCAGTGAAAGGATTTGTTGGTTTTACTGCACTGCTAGTTCTACTAACACATCAAGAGATTCATCATGGAGGAATAATTCTGATATATCAAAGGACTGGTGAAGAAAACTAAACCCCTACAGACAAGATTTTTGATCAAGACCAGCTATTGCCATCTCATCTAAAGAGGGATAATTCATGCTATTATTGAAGTCACATATGCTGAAATACAGAAGCTAATGAGGCTTTGAGAGGAAAATACGTCAAGGAAACTAGTCATGGTTATCGCTTTTTGATTGTGGAAATAATAGCCAGAACTTCAGCATTTCTACAACAGTGGCTGTGAAAACCTTCAATTATGTTGCAAAAGGATTTGTCGATGGAGATGTATGCAAGCTGATGGGAGACACAGTCAGACTGCAGAACAAAGATAGCTTGCTACATCAATATGTTCATATAAAGAAGGGAAGAACTGGAATCCACTCTGATACTACTGTGTAACAACAATAATGGACCTGCTGTTTGGAGATGAAGAGAAAATGTTACTAAATCTTGTGCCTACCATCAGCTCTGCTTTAGTGGCTTTCGATCAACATCAGTTAGGGGATAATCCCATATTGAATAGTTCTGGTCAAAGGTGACGGGAGTAAGATTGGCTTGTAATAATTACTCACATCTCCAAGTTCTTTTTCCAACTTAATGAAATGTCTAGCATGGTCAATCTTTGCAGACTGAAGGCACTCACATAGACTCAAGACTATCTTTCCAAGATCATACAACACCATTCAAGATGTTAACAGTCACCATTACCATCTACTTCAAGCAAGGGAGCTCTAGGAAAGGACATGACAATAACTAAATTCGCTAATAAATCATCCATCTTTTAAAGACCATCTAGAAATGGAATCTTCTTCCTACTGGTGTGAACGAACCAAAATACTTTGCAGCTGATTTGCCAGTGGACAGTCTCAGGCTCTGTCATCTGCAAAGCATAGAAACATCAATGATCAGTGCCACACACTGGGTTGTCATTTTTTTTGGAGTAAGAGGCAAAATGTTGATTTTAGGAGGTCAGTGAAGCAAACATCCAACAAAAATTATGTGTTTTAACTACTTCTTATGACCACCTCTCATTCTTTTTTTGTTATTTGAGCCGACCAAAAAGTCATTTGAAGCGGTCAAATTGACCGACAGCCGGCTCTTAATGACAACCCTGCCACACATAGTCTACAGTTTGATCATCCTTTACTTAAAGTTTGTTATTTTAATATTGATGATTCGGCTGTCACTTTACTCAATGAATTTAAACTACTTTAAAGGCCCCTGACATTGAAGTGGAAGAAGAATGGTTCAGGAGTTGTTGGATTGAATTACTTGTATCATCAGCATTATACAGTCAACTCGACAGTTCCGGATCACTAATAGAAAAAATATCTTTTTTTCTTGTATTAACCAATTTACTGTAGAAATCAACATACAGGGCCTCCGCTGCCGATCGCCAATGTCGCCAAATGCGAAAAATCTGGTCAATTTGCGACAAAAATAACAGTTTTGCGAAAGTGTTTGCGACAAACCGTATTTACCAATCATGCATGACATAAGCGACCCGGAGTAATAGCCAGTTCCCGTACTCGAGTTATCGAGGCATTCTGCGTGTATAAACACAAGAACCAGCCCGGTAATGACCCGTATCTTTCGCAGTTTGCACGCAACCGAGTTCGTACACAAATGACTGTCACTTATCGGATTAAAGTTTAATCACTTCATATGACTTGTGCGGCAACAGTTATGTTTGCGCCGCGTGTGTAAAATTGCCCTGACACCTATCCCTAAAATTGGTGTGTAAAAAAAACAGATTGACTCGAACGCATGATCGGAGACAATGAGAAAATTAGGGTTGAGCTAGTAATGGATCAAAATTATGACCAAAACTTCTAATTGTGTTAAATCTCGATCCACGGCAGTATAATGACCAAAACCTGGCTATATTATAATTATTGTGTTAAATCTCGATCCACGGCACTATGATGACGAAAACCTGGGTATATTATTCATATTGTGTTAAATCTCGATCCACGGCACAATGATGAGCCCATTTACGTCACCAGGCCACTTTACGGTTGTGTTAAAACTGAATCCGCTTTGTATATTCATGTGATCCATTACTAAATCGTCGGAAAATTAGATGACAATTGTCAAACACTGTCGGGTGTTGAAAATTAAAGACGGTGAATAACGTCCCTATTTTAGGTATGTTGCTCGTTCATCCCAATGAAGCATTTACTACAAAGTTGGAGAGATGCATTCTCTTTATAAACTGACTGATTTTGCAATTTATTGCCAATTGAAAACAAACAAAAAAATAGACCTTTTATTTTAACATTGGTTTCTGTCAATTCCAAAGCTTGTTTCATTTTCTTTTATAAATCCGCTCAGCTCAATTCATATGAGTTACGTGTTTCATGTTTTTTGTATAATTTAGAGGTATTTTCAGACAACCCTTATGGTATCTTTAAAATACATTTATATTAAACGCAAAATAATGAAGCATGGGGGGACCATTCTTGCTTGTCTGTTATCAGGTGTTATACAGTTTGACATCAACTCTTTATTGACAACAAATTATTTCTTTTGTAAATCTATTTAATTAGCACATGGGAAGAGCCAAATACTTCCCCATTAAATAGTAGTTTATGATAAGGTAAATAAAGTAATGAGCTGCTGTACATAGATTTAACACATTATAATGAACAAAAAGCTTCTTACTACTCATTTCTAATAATTACCGTCAAGCCTCCAATTTTAAATTGGCTCAACTTTTGGCTCCACTTTCTCAAATTTGGCTCCAAAAAAATCCAATTTGCGAAAATGGTTGCGACAAGAAAAAAATTTCCAGGGGAGGCTCTGAACATATGAATTGAACGAAAAATTCTTCCTCTGTCTATTCATACCAATGATTTACCGCTTTTATTTACCATTTTTCAGTTTTTAAAGAAAACAAGATCGGGGTCATCGCGACAGTTTCGGATCAAATGTGACAGTTCAGAATCACGTTAATTGTCACATCATTTATTGTAAAAAGGGTTAACTTCATATAGAGACAATTAGAACAGAAAATGATATCATCAATTAATACTTTATTTTCATCAAACACATGGGCATGGCTTGTGCGATTTCCCTTTAAAGAATTATTTTACTTTTTCCTTTAAAGAGGGTACGAGAATGACCGGAAGTAATGTTGAGACGACCCCTACAAAATCAAAGAGTTGATCCGAAACTGTCGAGTTCACCTGCCTTCATTCATCATGCAATTTTACAATCCCAACCCGTCTTAACGTGAAAATTTGTGCATAAATACAATCTATTATAGTTTTTCTTCCTTATGGTGTCAATGTTTAGTGCACATTATCTTTTTAGATTAGCGTCTTAATCGCGGAAAAAAAATATCGTTGAAATTAGGTCAACTTCCGGTGACTTGTCTTGGTCTTAATTAACCATTCCAAATTGATTGTGATCGCTTTACCAGACGTGGAAATGTCATATTGGTTTTGTCAAGAGGTAAATGTATATGCTAAATGACTGTTAATTTTTTAAGGCCAGAGTTTCTTCGCATTCATAGAAATTTGACAACAAACATAAGATGATCCGGAGCTGTCGATGATCCGAAACTGTCGAGTTGACTGTAGTTGACTATATGGTTTTTGCCTTTTTTGAGAAGGAAAACTGTACTGAAGAGATTTTTTTTTATAGTCAATTATTTTTATTTAATGCTAGATTTGTTATCATTGATAAAGAATATCACACAAAATCAACTCTTAGAGGTTTTCTGTTTATGTGAAGTGCAAAAGAAACACAGACCCTCATAGTTAAGATTAAAAGCATACTAGCGCTCAGAAAAACTGCACAACTGGGTAATATGAGTTATAAATTATGATAGAATATATTGAAACATAGCGAAAAACCACACAATAATGACAATATGACACCTGCACTAATTATTATCTTTTTTGCAAAGTGCCATTTTCATGAATTTGGTGCCCACCAATTTAACTTCATTGTTTACATTTGAGTGACCTCTAAAATAGAAATGAGCGCTCAAATTAATGAGTTGCGATCACCTGGTTAGAAAAATCAAGTGAAATGCATAAAAATACCGTCAGTTATCATATATTAACAATGAAACATTCAAAATGAAGAATATCTTGGGTTTTATTGGTTCTTAGCGTTTCTCGGCTGTCCTTGATTATTCTAGAACATTCACAATTTTAGTGCAAATGAGGGCAAGTATGGCTTTAAATGAAATCCTCATTTGCATGCTTTAATATAATTAAACCACTAACACAATTGTACGAAATTAATGATATAAAGGAAATTATTTTTTATTAAAATGGTGCCTGTCTTTAAAGGTAATCGTTTTTTTTTTCTTGTTATAAAAGGGCCGTTAAAAGGCACCTTCCAAACTAGAAATTTCTTTAAAATTATGCAGTTTTCCCCAATATTCAAAGTCGCATTGATCGGCTTATTTGCTTCCTAATTCAGGAACGTCATGTATGTAATTTCCTAAAATCAACAGGCTTGGGCATCTTCCCAATTCATAGAAAAAAAGCCTTGCTCTGTAAAAGTGAAAGTAGACAGTAAAACATTCTAAAAATAGATGTGGAAATCCCTAATTATTGTAATGATACCCATTTTCCGAAAAATCTATCACTTAAAGTTAGTTTATTACAGCAACCTTGGTTGAAGATTGCTTTACATATTTAAGGCTGTTTTTCTTCTTTCATGAATAGAAATTATGAATGGTTTTGTATGTAAAGGCATGTATGTATCATTATTTGCATAAATGTTGTTTTATTTGCTTTAATATTGATTTTGCATGGTCAGACAAAGCTTTTATAAGATTTAAGATCTCACCAAAAACCAGGAAGGAACAAAATAACAGACCTGTCTCTGATTCCTTACTATCCTGGATATAAATTGAATTGGACTGCCTTGAAAGGAAGGGCATATATATTTTTATCTCTTTCTTTCTTTTTTAGTAAAAACAATGTCGGAACCAGCAACAGTTGCCAATAAAAAGGTAATTATCAATTTTGTTTTTGTTTTTAGTTTCAAACTTCTATTTTATTTTGATTGTGACAGAAGCTTCAAGTTTATTAAATTGTGTAATTCACTCTCCATGACTGTTTCCTGGATACCACACCAGTACTTGCTGCAATTCATGGGTATGCTTTGGCAATATTCACCTTGCATTATGGGAATCAAACCTGTGACTCTTGGTACAAGAGGCCCATGCTCTACAAATTCACCAATGTCGCCCACTCTCTAATGTAATTTTGTTTTAAGTGTGGAACTAACTTAGTAATGGTGGATTCATAAAAGCTGTTACATAACTGAATAATTGTTGATAGGGTGTTAAACATTTTACAAACGTAAGAAACTGATTGGAATTTGGATGATGCATTTTTTTCTCATTAAACAAAGCATTCTCATTTTATAATTTTAAGCACAGATAGGATTTGGAGTTTGCTTCACACTCTTTAGTAACAATTAGATCTAGGAGGCTCTTAATCAAACAAAATATTTCATACAACCTAATTAGAAAAGGTTTAAAAAGAAGATTAAAATTGTTAGACTGCTACGATGATTGGTATCGTAGATAATATATTTGTCGTATTGCTTTACTTTCAGGCTCATCCTGATAATGAAGATCTTGATAGCCTCTCCAAAAATGAATTGATAGCAAGGTAAGTAGATATGCCAATAGAGTCAACAGATTCTCAATAAGAAGTTTATTCCTCCGCAAACTTTTTATTTCTTCTCCAAACCCAAAAATTGGCGATTTTGGTTGTTCCTCCATTTTGTTGTACAAGATTTAACTCTTCATTTTATACTTCATGACTAAAGACTGATAAGTGCATTATGATTTATCACTGGAAGAGGTTGATTTTATATTGGTAAATTTCTCATCATTCAAAGGTTAACTTATATTTAAAAATAATGTTGGTGTTTTTCTATGATTTTCTTGTCCTTTTCCCACGAAGCAGCGGTAAATTACAATTATACTTAAAGCACAAAATTTGTTCATATTCAAATACAATAAGTATTTAGTATTGGACAGATCCACCACCCTATGTGTACAATGTATAATATATGCTTTTAGATTTAAATTTTCAATTTTGCTTTCATTATGACAATATTTCTTGCAGAACTATTCTTAGAATTGAGCATTTTTTCTAACTTGTACTTTCATTGACTTCAGGCTCAAAGAACGGGAGCAATATATTAAACAGTTGGAGGGTAAAAAGCCTAAATTGGATAAAGGTAGGAATTTTCCACTTTTTAAATGTTGAAAATTTTGTTTATTCTTTTTTTACTAAAATTCCTAATATTGAATTTAAGTACACATTTATAAACTTGTCCCGTCCAATAACAACTAGGAATAGCCAAAAGATCATCTAAAAAAGATTTTTGTTAAGACAATCTGATCCATGGCATTCAATGGGAAAGAGAAAATCTATCCAGTCCATTTTTCACTGTCACAATCAGATTGTTATTACACAGAGATGTACGAATATCTCTGAGTGTTATGATTACTATTTATAAAAAGAGCAAGTTGAATTTGATGAAGATATATTTTAGCATTTTTTGTCGAATTAATGGCCGATGGCGACATCGTCATAGAAAACAGAGTGATCTCTTGGAGATCCCATCTATTTGTATCACTGTATTTCCTAATTGCTAAATCTATCAGGAATGGATTAAGAGCTTAATTAATGGTATACACTGAATCATCTGGAAAAAAACCCACTGTCCTCATGTATAAAGAGTAAATGACATTGATTTCCTGTAAAATTTTGACTTTATTGCACAGGGCTCACCCTGGCTGGAAAAAAGTCTGCGCCAGCACATTCGCCAAATTACAAAAATAGGAGCCAAATTTAAGAAGTAGGAGCCAAATTTTGAGCAAATGGCTCCAATCTAAATTTCTTTATTTTAAACACTTTTCATATTGTATGTACTTATGTGTTAAATCCTCCTGGTAAATTATTTTCTTTTTGTTATGTTTCACCATTTGTATTAAATTGTATTGTCATAAATAGGAAATGTGTAATGCCAAAAAAATATGTTAAAAAAAAATTAAAAAAAATGCCAAGACCCTTTTATCTCAGATAACATTAAATCATATTGAAGACTATACATTTCTGAATTCTCAGTTTTATCAATTATTTTAGAAATGTCTGACAGATAAATGAAAAGTAAGCATGATTTTAGGTCTATTTGTTTTTACTCTTGTCAAGACTCCAGTCTGATGATTCAAATGATTAATAATGGAGGATCAAAATATGAATAGTACCATTGCATCAGCGAAGGAAGCAAACTGTCAATATCAAAATACTTTACAAATTAACCCTCTTTAAATTCTCGCACTCTACCATGCATCATAAAACACTGGACGGAATGCGGTAAATATTAATCGGTTTTCATGGAACAACTGCATCAAGTTTACCAATTAAGTGTGTCGAGTTGTTTACACATAATAAAGACCCGATTAATACACGCCTCGGGCACTGTTTGACATGGGGATAACAATTAGCGGATTAATTTGGGGTTTTCGGAGATACTGTTAAGTGTGTCAAAAAATAAGGTAAAGTTGAATGAAAAAATCATGCGCCAAGCGAATTTGCCAAATCAGGAAATCTTTCGCCAGAATGAAATAATATTCGCATTTGGCGACCAACAGCGTGAGCCCTGATTGCATATATGGGCTAAATATTGGACCTGATATCCTGTACAATTTTGAGATTTTATTGTGTGTATGGGTTTAATCTTGGACAAAGTAACTTTAAATCCCAATCCAACCAACCAGTACCATCTAGTCTGAACCGTTCCATTATGATTTGATTTTTTAACAGATGATGATGCTGAGACAGCAGAACGTCTCAAGCTGCAACAGAAGGAGGCAGCCAGGAAAGAGAACACCCTTGTCCATAGACTGACACTGAAGGAAGGCGAGCTACAGGACTATGTGGTAAATAAGTGGCTTCTCTTCAATATTCTATCAATACAAAAATACTCCAAATCCAAAAGACCATGGTACGGTTTTTCTAAATAGCTAAAGGGAAATATTTGCTTAAGTCAACATTGATCATTAATAGCATCATAGATAGAAGAACACTATTGTAATATATCATGTCATTGGGAGAGACATTAATGATGTGTTACTTTGCAATGTTGCTTATCGCAATGTTGAAGTGAAGGGAAAGGTTGTTTTGAACTTATATGCAAATTCTTAGCATTTGCTGTTGAGTAAAATGCTATTGATGATCATCAAACCACGTTTTGTGACAAAATCCTTTTTTTTTTTCTGTTCTTGATTTTTGTTTGTGACCATTTAATTGTATTGATGCAATTTAACAGAAAGGCAGATTTTGAATCGAGAAACCATTTTGTCTAGTTAGGAAAAAAAGCTCTAAAAAATTTAATTATTTGTCACAATTGCTCCTTCAAAACATCATAAAGAAAATTACATTTTTCAAACTTGTATGATAAACCAATGATACATGTAATTTGTTTATATGAATTTCAACAATGAGTGTTGATAATAAGACGGATTTAACTGTCAAAATGTCCCCCCACACTAACACATCTGGTAATACTTGTTTCAGAACCAGATCACGGAGATCAAGCAGGCACAGGCCCAAGGCACGGCACAGTTGAGAACCATGCTACTAGACCCAGCCGTCAACATCGTGTTCCAGAGAATGTCAAAGGAAATGGACGAAGCCCAGGAAAAACTGAAACAAACACAAAATGAACTAAGTGCATGGAAGTTCACACCTGACAGGTGCTTATCTATCGTAACTATTGGTAACTTTTGTAACTTAGCAACACGGCTCGCAGAATCAATTAAACATTGTCCATGCTATCTTCCGACATGACGTTCGTCTAGGTTAACCGTCCAGAGGCAGTCACGCAGGCCAGCATAGAATTTTATGTCTAAAAAACACCCAGCTGACTTTAATCAAGAATTACGCTTGATGAAATGTCAACATTGTCTTCGCTGGCAGTTGCTTTATTGAACTGTGCTGCAATTAAGAGCCGGTTTGGTCGGTAGGATGGATGCTTTATGAGCGCGGACCCCGTGGTAACGTTTGATAACTGTGAAGGCCCAATACATTTCCGTTAGAGAGGCATCTGTAGACAACCCCATCTGCTGAAAATCTGTTGTACATATCGTCCAATTTTGGATGCTATCCAAGGGACTTTTACCTGACATTTGTAGGAACTGGATTTACTTGATGATATGAGCTGTGTCACACACAATATTTTTATATTCTTAGTGAACTTTGGATTACCAATCCTTCACACACAAAAATTTTTATCGTATTTTTTGGGGGAAAAAGTAACATGGATTTAGAGATAATTTTGTTAAGGATTTGACAAGTGAACAGCATAAAAAATCAAATGCAACTACGTTAATGTCTTAAAGGGAGCTTGTCCATTTAAACTGTTTTTTCATGTAAGTCACACATGTTTTATGTCAAAAAGTCGTAGATACAAGAGAGAGAAAGGTTATTGGGATGAAGATCCATTTTTTATTGGCGTAAAAGAAGGTTATTCCCACAAAAGGTATTTGCCAACACATACCAGCTTAAGCTACTTAATTATTTCTACAAAACATTGTGCTATAAATTACCTTACCTGTCGATGCACATTAAAACAACATTCTACAAAATTATTTTTGTCTTTTTACCCAAAGCAAAGAAACTATCACGCTAGACACAGCTCAATTGTCAAAGACGATTAAAAAGAATCTTGTTTACCTCTTAATTGTTATATTATGGTGTATGTCTATAGATGCTTACCTCCTTTATATATAACAAATACCAACATTGGCCTAGACTCTTAACAACAAAGAACTAGATAGATTTGATAAACAATATGACTCTTAACGCAAAAGATAACTTTAGAAGAAAACTTTAAACACTAGGCTCGGACTGATATAGAATTTGGATCACTCTGAAAATTGTGGCTTTCATCTATATGAGTGGAACATTTGATGCTGAACGGTAAAGTTTTTATCTTATCAATAGTTTGTTGTATAGATAAATTGATCATGTTTATTTTAGCTGCATGGATTTAGTTAAGATTTTCAGAAAGGGTGCCATCAGATATTTTGTTGCTATTGGTTATTTTGAATATGTAATATTCAATGTATTCCATTTAACTTAGAATGTATATGTAACAAATTATCTTTTGGGATTTTGATAAATCATTATCAGTTAAAGCGGATTTAAAATATGGTATGAATTGAACTAAATGATTTTTACAAAACATTCTTTGATATTTATGAAATTTGTGTGTTTACAGTAGTTAAAGGCACAGTTTGATAAGGTAATAGGATAACATATATTTATGGGAAAATCTAACTGCATTGGTCCTTTTAAGATATAAAATCTACTTCTTTTTAGTGCATCTTTGAAGCATTTTTTAACTTGAAGGCTAAAGCTGATGATTCTTCGAAAATTGAGTTAGATTTTCCCACCATGTTTTGTTTATTTGGGATGTTAATTTCAGACACGAAATGAATTTTCCGTTAGAATATGAAATACATTTTCTGACTTATAAGAATGTAGTGTTTCTGACTTTCATAAGAATGTAGTGTTAACCATGTGTAAAATTTGAGAATATGCCATAAAACCACACAAGTTAGGATTGATATTATCCTTGTACTTGGGAATGAAGAAATGTTACAAACATGGATGGAGAATATGATTATAAAGACTATACATAAAAGGATGATTCAACCTGCCATCTACAAAGCGTTAGAGTTGTTTGGGAAAAAGAGACCTCTGAAGGAAGTATATGAACCCATTAACCAGCATCCATTTGGACCATGTTTAGAGCAAGGAATGATGTCAACCCTGGCTGATTGAGCTCTGGAAAGCTGTTGAAACATCAACCATCTGAATATTGTGTTTAGGAGACCTTGGCAAGTGAAGAAAGTGTGATACAGTGATACGGTAACTGAGTCTGGAAAAGAGACTGTAAAAGTTTCTCTACAAAGAAATTGCTTCAAACGTGGAAAACCGTTGTAAAGTTCATTTCTGAGTTACCATACAGGTAAATGTTACTTCACCTGAACTCGTAGAGGTATGTGTGTATGGAGTGATTCCATTACAAACTATGGGCAAAGTGTTTAAAGTTCACCAAGGGAAATGGGTTGAAAACAATTCAATAAGAAATTGCACTTTAGGAGGTGGTAATTTATATTCTAGTTATCATATAATATAGAAGCATCTCAGGAGATGAATATTCAACACAGTCAATTTACTTGTAATAAGTTTTGCAATGGTTATACTTCTAAATTGCATGAAGGAATTTGAATATGTGCATATGCATGGTCATTTAGGGTAGGAAACATGAGTTTTGCAGCTATATCATTGAGAATAATTAAGGAATGTTAGATGTAATTTGAATGGTATAAGAATTGCTTCAATCACTTGGAATTTTTTGATGAAATGAAAAGGTAAGCCTTCATATCAAACTCTCATCGCAAAGATATAACTTATCTTTAGTCTTTACCATGATTTTTTTCACTTGCCATAGCCCGATAATGTAGACTCTTGAATGCAATCGAGTTGAAACCATTGTGACGCAAAGATGAATTATTCACTATGAGAAATTTGTCCTTTTGTCACAGTGTTATTCTGCAGCTTGTAAGTCACTAGCATCTTTTCAAACTTGAGGAAATCTTAAAAGCTTTTATGATTTGGTTTAAGATTGACTACAAATATGCAAAAGAAAATTTGGTGATTATTTTCGTACTTTGTCATGATTATACATGCAAGGATTTGGATGCAGATAAGTTTTTCCAGATTGGCACGTTTTTTATACATTGTCCTTATATCCAAATATTGGCATGCGCGCTAAATGACCTTAGCTGTCGATGTGCCTTAAAACACCATTCATTCATTCCAAATATTGGCACCATTTTTAGATATGAAGCAAGATTTATTAGTACTTTTCTTAACTGAAGGTTTTATTTTTCACTTAATAAGAATACAATGTGGTAACTAAATAAACATCAGAATGCAAATTTCAGGAAGAAGGGGAATAGATAGACTTTGGAAAGAGTGGTAATTTATAAAGTCTATTGATTATTAGCACCTGATATGCCAGACATCACATAAAGGTTTTAGATTAAGACTATTATAGAGGACTGAGTCTAGATAAGAGAGTCCATTATGGTTGTTTACTTGCAATTTTGCAAAATCTTTTTCCAGAAATTCTGTTTCGTTGTTGTTGTTCAGAATTGTCTCATCAAGAAGATTCTTACAAGACCCCCTCCCATTATAGAAGCAATAAAACGTCTCTTTTGGGTTTCTTGAGGGTTCTTTGCAAGACTATAATAAGTTCTTCCCTTTTATTAAAGACTCTATTATCTTTCACTGAAATTTTATGTATGTAATACTAGTTGTTGGTATAGTCTATTATGAAGTTTGACATGGGAGGTATGTTGAAATCAAAACAAAGTAAAAGCAAAGTAGAATCAATTCAAATCTTCCCTAAATGGGATTTTGTGATATTTTTTTTTTTTTCTTCAAGCTGTGAAACAGCTTCTGTCCGAAAATCATTTAAGTTGAACAATTGATCAGAGTTGAAATCATATTTCAATAATTTTCTAGCATGTGGTCAAAGTGCATGAATTCTTTTTCACATTTTATATTTGAATTATCAGGGTATAATTTGTTAAAGAAATGTATCACTCTATCTTTATTTAACACTTGTAGAAGAGATTAAGACACCACCATTGCTAAAGAATAAATTACTATTGACAAGCAATTTTCTATTTATCACAATGTCCAATACCTTTTAAAAACTTTATGCGAAAATAAGATTCTTTCTCAATCTACAAGCAGGACATCACAATTCACAAAAATGTTGACGCCATGTAAGATTCAATTTAAAGAAAATTGTTAAAAAATTAAGGAAAAACGCTTTTTCATTTTATTACATTTTAAATCATCTTTAATACTTAGGACCAATTTCAAAATCGTCTTTAATAATTGAACAGCTTAAATGCATTTGAAAGAAAGTAATATGACCAAGTCATTTTGTTGAAGAAATGGCATTTAATTTTCTTGTTTGAGATTATCATTTTACATTTCGACTATCAAACTAAGATTTTAATAAAAAAAAAAAAACTAAGGTTATTCCCTTTACAAAAGCAAACAATTAATTCTAGTCTTGCTCCAAAAATTCTTAAGACTGTTGCCTTATTAAAAAAGTAACTACTAACATTTTGTTTTATAGAATTTCATTTTGTTACAGAATAAGCACAAGAGATGGACGAGGAACTCAATCAGTTTAATCATAGATTTTCTTTTTAGACATTATTTAGCAAAGAGGAAGCAATGTTTCTCTGCAAGCCAAAGGAAATAAAGGAATGATGTTGTTGAGAAGGAAGCTAGATCTCAAAGTTACAATATTGTTTTGCACTACATTCTTTTGAAAGTCAGATTCAGTGTTTTTCATTTAGTGTCATTCACTCGACCTCTTCTACAAACACTAATCCTAGTTGGAAGGTAAGGATCTGTCAAGTTAGAATGTTTGTGAAAATGTAATTTTAACAAATGCGATAACTTTTCGCATTAGAATTGGTTATTCTTTAATCGCAACGGACTCTTTAATCTTTTTTAATTGAGGAGCAATGTGTGAGAACAGAGCATTGTGGTCTGGAGCTTAAAAGAAAAACAGTCTCTTGTCTGAAATTAAATAACTCCTTGCCAAATAAGCATTGATGTATTGCATTACCTGAATTTGTGACTGATCCTTATTGAAATCAAGAGTAAACCACAATAGATAGGATAAAAGAAATATGTTATAATTGAATCCATCATTTCAAATACATGTTCTACAGCAAACTGCCTATGAAAGCCATGGGTTAACCTTTATAGTGCTGGAACCGACTTCATGCTTATGCAAACAGGTTGGATCTAGGCCAGCTGTGGAGTGAATTGGCGGCTGGACTGAGATCTAACCTGTTTGCTACTCTGAGTTTATTTCCTTATCAAAATAAAGCAGATATTTTAGGTTTTGGAAATTAGACGTCACAAAAATGTGTTTTTAGAAAATTACCAGGCAATCTAAGGGTTCAGGCTGGAACTATTCGATGATACAAAGGAGTTACTTTTATTCAAATGTGTGAAAGAAACGGATATTTTATGTTGGAACCGACCCATATCATTTCAGCCAAACAGGAAAGCGGTTGATGGCAAGGTGTCAGATGCTGCTGCAGGAAAATGAGGAACTTGGTAAAACCATTTCATCGGGTAGAACAGCAAAGTTGGAGGGAGAAATAGCTCTGCAAAAAACTTTAGTTACTGAAATGAAAAACAATCAATCAGGTAAGGGATTTATGGCACTTGCTTGGTGCGAGATTTGTTCTTTGGTGAGTTTATTTGATGCTGTAGTATAAATCAATTTCATTTGCAACCACTTTCTGTGAAAATGTGGGAAGAAGATGCTCTTTTTTTTTTCATTACAATGATGTCTGACACTCTGTAGAGAAATCACAGTTGATGGGCGCACATGTCCGAGACCGTCAGTTATCTACTGCGATTTCTCTGCCTAGTGTTAGATGTAAGATCATTTTAAAGCATAGGTTATCATAAATCAACAGAACCAGAAAGTTGATGTCCACTCATGTAGGGTACACAATGTAGCTATCACTGGCAAAGGTAGGTAGAAGAAAGCAAAAACACCTGTTCCGTCATGGGCGCGTCCAACTTGTTCAGACGTAAGATCATAAAAATTGGTCACATGATTCCCCCACCTGATAATGTAAAATTTACCTTAATTGAAAGTAATAGTAGATAACAATTCAAAGTAATAAACAATAACTTTTATCTTGTCAAAGAAATTGTGACCCAAGGATTAAGAGTCATCTTAGGTCATGCATAAAGGTGTATAAGGTGAGGTTTTAAAGAGTTAGGGGAGGGGCCTCTGTGGCCTAGTGGTTAGAGTACAGAACTTGAAATCACATGGCCCCTCTCCGTGTGGGTTCAAATCCTGAGAGGGATATGGATTTTCATGAGAGGCAGTCTCCCGACTGACTTACAGAATGCCGATTGTTCTACCCGCCTTGACCAGCCCTTGTGGGCAGTAGAGTATGGGATCTTCCTCCATCATTGAGAGTCGGGCATCGCTACACAACTGAAATAATGTTGATTTGATGTAAAACCCATAAGAAAAATAATGAAAAAAGAGTTAGGGAAGTTTTTTAACATTTCCCTGGTATCTCATGAAACGGCTGTCACAATAGGAGTTATTTCTAGAGATGAGATATTTTGTCATTGTTTGCCATTATAATACTTATTGCTTTGTATTTGTTGTCCTATTGCTTTGAGGGGGCCATGCTTGGCCCAGTGGTTAAGTTTGCGGACTTATCATTTGGTGGTTCTGGGATAGAGCCCCATAGACACCTGGATCGTCAGAATGACCTTTGGCAAGTCACTAGAGCCCAGTACTGGTGGATCCTGGAAAGCCGTAACATAACTGAAAAATTGTTGAAATGGTGTTAATAGCTTAAAAAACATGAAGGAATGGGTTTAGGATAAATAACCCAATCACAAGAAAACTTAATTAATTTAAACTTTGTTATTTTGAATTGATAGTGTCGGAAGCTTGACGCTTATTTATTAAATTGTTTTGGTGACTGCTGCCTGGATACTAAACCAGTACTGGTAACAAGTTGTTGGCTAGTTCCAAGCAATTTCTAACTCGCCTATCGGGGATCAAACCTGGGACTCTCGGTACAAGAGGCGAACCCTCTACCTCTACACCACTGTCGCACATAAGTTGAATGAATGATTTTGACTTATTTCAGAGCTTGATGAATTTCTGGGTGATTTAGAGGAGGATGTTGAAGGCATGCAGACTATGATATACGTGCTCCAGCAGCAACTCCGAGAGAGTAAAGAACAGATAACAGCCCTAGAGGAGGAAAACGCAGTCCTGCGTAGTGGGGGCATGGCCGAACATTACAAGAAATTCCCTGTCAAAGAGAGAGATAAATTTGACCCAGAGGTCAAAAGTGAAACGACTCCTAACACAGAGTATGATGCGTATATAGATAAACAGCAAACAGACTATGCCCCAATGGAGACAGGCTACTATCAGAATGATAAAACAGACAGCGATATTGAGGCGGAGTACAACTACGAAGGTTTGTATGAGAATGAGGACAAGTACCAGGAAGAGCTGGAGGCCCAACAGAAAGCTGCTGAAATTGCCGGGAAACAGTTGGAGTATGAGGAGAACGGGTACCGGAATTCGGGTGATGATAATGTATCACAGACTCAACCAGAATCGATGGATACGAGTGAACTCGAGGAGTCCTCCCCATCAACAGTTAATCCAAATAAGAAATTGACTTCACCGCCTGAGGTTAGAGTAAAAGATGAACCATCAGACAGAACACAGACCACCAATAATAATGAATCAAACAGGCAGCAAACATCTTTAAGCAGCATGGAAACAGATACTCAAGAGACTACTGAACAGCTTACGGTAGCGATGGCGAAAGTAAAGACAGATGTACGGGAAACTGTGAACGATCTCGTAGGAAACGGTCAGCATCTAGACAATTCAAAGGAGAATGTAAGTACTTCACCGGACACCAATAAAGACAAAGCTCCTGAATCGCAAAGGACTACACAAGGAAATCATACAGACAGAACTCCTGAACGAGATAATAGAACTTCACAAGAAGAATCGGTAGAAAGGACTACAGAAACAAATGATGTGGTGACTTCTGAGGTAGCTAGAGAAAGAACTCCAGAAAGACAATCTATTCCAAGCCCCAAGCCATCCAAAAATAGTCCGGGCAAAACAAACTGCACAAAGACCCTTAATTCCGATCAAAAGGAAGACAAATCAAACACGGATCATACAAACTCGATAAGAGACTCATCAAGTCCAGGTAATGGTAGTCCTCAACTGACGAATCCAACAGACATCAAAGACAATGGCTCCCCTTTGACAGAGACGAATAGTTCCAATGGCAAAGAGAAAGCTAAGTTACGGGATCGAGAGCCGGTTTTACAGCAATTTTTAAATGGAATAACATCAACTGTTGATGATATTGAGGACTTGTAAAAGGTTTTGGTTACATAATATAGAGATCGAGGAATTGGAGATTTCTTCATCCATTACCACATAAATATACCTCCAGCCCCTTTCAGCCATAAACCGTATCAACTATAAAATCCTAGGGGAGTTAGTTCTGCAGGACTCGGTTGTTAAGTTACTTGTCTTACCTTGTGGTCCTGGGTTTGAGCCACACTATCATTGGTTTCATTAAAGTTTTCTTACCCAAGACACTTCACAGTTCTAGCCTAGTACTGGTGAATTCCAGGAAAGCTGTTATATAGCTGTAAAATTGTTGACAACGTTTTAAGCACTAAATGCCGACATTGTGCATTCATAAGTTGGAGAGATCTGCTAATTTTATAGACTAAATTGGGGAGAAAATGCAATGCCAACTAAAGGAGTAGCTCAATCCAAGATCTGTCAAGAGGAATGGATTCAAGACCAAACTGGTATAAGATAGGGATTTAATTGATTCTCACGCTTTGTTTTAGAAATGATATGGTATGTGGTCATGAGATGGGATGAAATTTTTTTTGTGTGTTAACGGGTGAAGAATCGGAAACACCTACAGGTAAAACTGAATGCATGATTTCTTTTTCAGATACAGATATCCGACTGATTCTACTAATTGACATATGGTATACATCAATGGTCAAAGGTTCAGTTAAAGACTATAGCAAGTTCCCAACAAATGTAAAGGACTTGCTATAGTTTCACATTGAACACTGTTTTAAAATAAGCTATTATATAACACGTTTCTGTCTAAAATGCATGTCCTATAAAAAGGTCAAGTTGTAATATTGGGGTTTTTTAACCAAAGATCATTGTTATAAAATAATTGTTCTTTATTTCAAGCATCTTTGTCAAATTCATTATTTGTTACATATGACAAATCGAAATTACATTTAGGTAGAAGAATTCAAGGGAGAGAAAAAATCGTTTTGCTGTGTCTTTTTGGACCCGTTCATTGATGTAAATGGTTCAACACAAATGGTTCAACACAAGATTAGCATGTTTGTCACACTATTTAAGGCCTTACTTTAGTCTCTCACACTGAGTCTGGGATACGCATCTTAAATCCTTCTAGGCTCCTTGGTGGCCCCGTGGTTTAAAAGGCAGACTTGGAGCTCCCGGGTTAGAGCCCCGTTGACATCTCTGGTTTGTAGTGAGTGACTTTTAGAAAGTCACTTCAGAGCCCTAGCCTAGTACTGGTATATCCAAGAAAGCCTATACATAACTGAAAAGTTTTGATTTGGCATTAAATGCTATCCAAACAATCAGTTAAATGCTTTTAATGAAAGATTTAGAAACTGAATTCAAAATGAGAAATTGCCTGAAGACTGCTCGATTATTGTACATACACTTTTCTCAAGAAACAGAAAATTAAATGGGTTTTCCATGTAGGCCATTTACTGGATTGTCTTCATTTGTGATATCTAATAGATGGACTCTTTTAAATGAAAAGCAAGTTTATCTTTTAGTCAAACTTTTCCTTTGAGTTCATAGTTTTATAAAGGGTTCATACTGTTTCATATGTGAATATTGAATTAATTTTTGTTTGAAGCAAGGGTTATAGTTGCATCTTTAAAAGACATATTTACCCATTGAATTATTGATGAAAAACATTTTGTAAGAACATCATTGAATGTCATTTACTTTAGCGTTGGAATTTTAAGAAAGGCTTAAAATTCCTTTAAAAATTGTTATTTAAAATAAGAGTTAAACTCAAAAATCTAATTCTATTTATAAAGCTTTGCAAGTGCTCCCCATTATTAAATTCAAAGAATTTTACGGGTAATTATTTAATTAAGGGTTTTGTAAAGAACACGGCTCGACTCTTGGCCTAATGGTAAGGTACAGAACTTGAAATCATGTGGCCCCTCTCCGGTGGGTTCATGTCATGACGTTTGAATTCTTGTGAGAGGCTTTATTTGAGTATTGGGTCTTCCTCCATGATTTAGAGTTTGGCAATGCAACATAACTCAAATAATGTTGATGTGATGTAAAACCCCATTTAAATGAATGAAATGAAATTTATAAGAATGAATGATATACTTGCTCTGTAAATTAGTTTTGTGGTTATATACAGCAACCATTGGCTTAAATCCAAGCTCCTTACAGTTTGGTTGATAAGAGATTCAGATATTTCCAGGATTGCTGGGGAAAAATTTCACTCTTCCAAACAATCCTTGGTTCAATTTTTTCACTCTTCATGGCCCTAATGATTCTCAAAATGAAATGCAAATTCATTTTGTAGTCAGGCTTTGCCTAAGAGTGAGCAATTCCATTTATAAGGGATTCATTTGGTTTGTCAGATATGTGAATGTTGTACAACTCCTTCTTTTCCAGAAATAGATAACATTAATTTTGTAATATCAAAAGATATTGATGTATAAGCTGGATTGTAAAAACGTGCAAGTCTGACATTTTCATTGTGAGATAGCCACTGCTTAGAATGCTTTTCAAGAAAAAAAGAAAAATGACTTTAGACTTGGATAAAAGTAGTTTGCTCAGTTGTTTTGTTACTTTATTTTTGAAACAGATATTGTTTGATTTGTGAAAGAAATTGTGCATCTTGGTTTTTTTATGAATTTGAAAAAAATGATTTTAGAGAAATTAAAAAATGGATTAAAAACAATATAACTCTTTGATCTTTTCTATTTATTCCGAATCTGTTCCAGCTTGTCATGCTCTTGACCCAATCCTTTTATTTTATTATTATGATATTTTGTTAGTGCTGTTGATTGAAAGCAATAAGGAACATGAGAGAGCTCATTGTTGGGTATCCTCACCTTTGTCAGGGTCCAGTGGTTACGGTGGCTGATTTAGAACTCTGGGGGTCCTGAGTTTCAGCCCTTGTGAAACCTCTGGTTTTGTTGGAGTGACCTTTTGCTCCAAACTCCTGCCACATTTCCAACAAACCTTCACAGTAATGCAGTTGATGCTGGTTCAGTACAAGATGTAACAATTAGGGCAAAGACAATCGTCCAGTTTCTAAGTGAATGTTGCATAAAATCTGGTCCTTAACCCTTATAGTGTTGGAACTGACTTCATGCTTTTGCAAACATGTTAAATCCAGGCCAGGCACCAAGTAAATTGGCGGCTGGCCTGCGATCTAATCTGTTTGCTACTCTGAGTATCTTTCCTCAACAAAATTCTGCAGATATTTTAGGTTTTGAAAAGCAGCAGACACAGAAATCTGTATTAAGAAAATTACCAGGCATTCTATGTGTTAAAATACAAGGATTTATATCGGTTATCTGTTGTATTTTGCATTCTTGTAATTGACCATCAAAATTGTCTCTAAACACTTACTGCTAGAGAATCAATTGATTAACCCGTTGGTAACAACAACGGCATTTAACCACTTTGTTGCAGACATCTAGGAAAAAATTGTTTGATAAGGAGGAGTTGCTCGTAACAAGCAATTTTTCCTTTTCCCACAATATTTTCTACCCCTTCAGATGATTAATTTTTAAATTTCATCACATTTTGCAATGTCATCTGCAAACTCTTTCAATTTGGGATAGTCTTAAATTGAAGTTTGGTAAAGGATTAATGGTAAGCATGATTTGAATGGATAAACCTGATAGATCAAACAGTTTTGCCTGCTTGGGTTGGTCGATGACGTCAATTGTCATTCAGAAAGGTGTTTTCCCAGTATAGTTATTCACCCAAAATAAGAAAGTACATTGTATACTTGAAAGAGAGTTAACACAATTTCAACAATTATTTCAGTTATATTGCAGTGTTTCTGGCTCCAAGCTCGAACTGGGTGCCCAAGTAATTGGAAACTTCATGGCCCTTTCTGGCTTAAAACAGGCAATTTCCACCTCCCCTAACGGGATTCGAACGCGGGACCCAAGGTACGAGAGGCCGAGACTACCACTGTCGCACTCATAGTGCAATCAGGTCAGGCAGAGCAGCTATAGCTTCTTCTTAACATTTCTATCTCTAGGCTAACTGTCAGACATAACTGAATCAAAATGTGTGCGGTTCAAATGTTGGCTATTTTATGTAAAATGTGCTCAATCTATGAATACTTTTGGCACTTTGATTCGCAGAATATCAATTATTACGGAATTTTAAAAATAACGAATCACCGATAAACGACATTGAGCAACAGAATGTCAGTTTTGGTTCGTTTGTCGCGATCTTTGGCAAGACCGGCACTGATTCAGTCAAAGACAAAGGGTAGCAGTGGTGTTAAACCCTTGATTACAAAACGGTAATTATTTAAGATCTCTACATATGTGCATTTCACCAAAGGAAATTGCTTAAAACAGCTCTTAAAATAGTCCATTTAGAGGACCCAAAGATTCCTCAGTCTGAGGTTCAGATTTAGTCTTAACTATTGCAAACTTCTTTTTGACATATCGTTTTCTTATAAAGTCTGCTGTAAAGATACATACATTCCTCACATAAGGTGAGGTGACTGTTAAACCTAGACCATGTTTTTAGCTAATTTCTACATACAAAATATGCTCAAGATTCCTTTTGGCAACCATATTTGACTTGTCTTGGTGTCTGTTATGTTATGTTCTTTATGTTGGGAAGCTGAGGTATAGCACAAGACGATATGAAATTAGATAGATGTTTATTCGAGCATAGATATAGACAGACTGCTATTTAAGAGAGATACACAGATAAGGGTCATGAATAGTAACTCAATAGGATTAATATACAAGACTGCAGGAGTTACTTCCCATATAACAGTGTCACCATTCTTCGCATGCAAACAAGAAATGCACCAAAAGGTATTTTGTAAACATTTATTCTACCAGTGTCCTATAATTGTACAAAGCTCACTTTGGAGCTTTGCTGTACATGTTCTTTGGCTTATATATGGTTACAAGCGCAAATCTAGGACCATCAAAACAGTCCCCAGTCAAAACGATGCAGCAAATGGTCGAAACACCGTTTTGACTGCAATCTCTTGAAAGACACCCAACAGTATTATTCATTAGCTGCTATTAGAACGTAAACCTCATTTTTTCTGGTTTCTTATCCCCAACACCTCTCTTTCAGCACAAACAGTTCTAACTTTGTGGTCATTTGTTATGAAAATATTATTACTTAATGTGAAAGGCCATGAAGTAAATAAAATCTTTAGACCCTTGTCTTTAGTGTGATCAATCAAAGTTTTAACAGCTTGCATTGCATTCAACGTTAAACAAGTGTATTCAATTTTATCAACAACTTGATATTGTTGCTGGACAAGTTTGAAAGGCTTATGAAGACTACAATTTGAAGAACGAGAAGCAATTATTTCTTTGTATTGTTGGGAAAGAAACAATGTGCTACCAATAAACATGCTTATTTCAATCAATTATATGCACGTTTGTATCAATCATTCCTTATTTTATGTGTTGCAGCTATATTTCAAAAATGAGTGATTATCTGAGTAATGGTTGATTATCATCCATTTTTTTCTTGTTCCAACATTTCTTCATTCAAATTTATAATGTATCATGGCTGATATTTGTTGGCCTGGTTCTTCATAGTGTCAAGCACAACAGACACAAAATAGAATTACTTCTTCACTACTTCTATATTAACCCTTAACGGTATATAGCGCTGCACGCCGCCTTATCGTTTACCGCATTTAAAACACTTTTCGCGGTTATACCTATTACCGTATAAAACCCATTGTGACGTCCTTTTGATGACCGCATAGAACGCTTTTTGACAGCTGAAAAATTGATTCGACTTTAACCCTTAATTACACACATAAACACACACGTCACTTTCTCCAAATTTCATTTTCCTCTTAAATAAATATGTTTTCTTTCATTTCCGATGATAAAATCATAGGGTCAAAGTTTAAACTTTTGCTCTAGAGAGAATCTTTTAATAATGGTCCCACGACACCCTTCTAAAAAAGACGCTATCAAAATAAGATGAAGGGAATTCAAATTACCAACCCAATTAATATGAGAGGCCTTCAATATCCAGTCATAAAAGATCAAAACAATGCCGATTTGTAAAGACTCGATAAGGATTTCATGCAATTCTTTAGAAAATTAACACATTTCTAAAAATACTATCCAATTAGAATGAGAGCAAGCATACGGCACGTGACCGGTAAAGGATGTTTATGACACGGAGCTGTTATTCAAAGTTGAAATGTGAATGAAAATAAAGCCGTCAAAAACGGAGGTTATAAAGACGGCTACTTAAAGTATTATGTCAATTTTGGTGCTTCTGATCGCAGGTCAGACATCAATGTAGATTCAGAGCAGTCATTTGATCGGTCTTTTGAGCATGAAGATGATGATATGCTGATAAATCTTACCAATTCACGGACAAGCAAATTAGATTATTCCTCCGACTTTGACTACAACAACAAGCTTTTGGAAGATTCATCACCCATGGACACATATTTTATGGAAATATAAGCATGTTTCGTTGCCATAAGGAATTGATTTTTACAGTTTTACATGTATTAGAGGACCAGGTTTGACTACTTTATGAAGCAATATTGGGTTGAAAACCATTTTTCTTTAATTTGGAAACGTTTTTTTTGGAAATAGAAGTAAAACAATTCAGTTTTGTTGAGAAATATATAAAAACAAAGCATGCATCTCCGTCATGAATGGCATTTTTCGTCAACAAAATTCCCTGCAATTGATGAAAAAACAGAAAAACAACTTAGGGATCTCTCAGGGGGAACACATACGTCATTTATTACTTTTGATTTTGTATAATTCACACCGCAATATACAGTTTCATTGTTTGTCTAATTTTCTACACCTTAATCTTAATATATATGTATCATTAAAAACAGAAAAAAAAACATCAACTTAAAGGAAATTTTGTTCTCGTCGTCCTTTATTCTCTGTGAAAATCTATTGGATTAACGAAAATCGCATTAATTTTGGTTTGATTAACAGTACCCCAATCAGTGACAATTATCGGAGATAATCCTGTGCAAATAGGTACCTATGGTGACTGATTATGTATGCGATACTGATCTCCGATAATCGTATGGTTTATACCTATGGTGTCACTGATAAGCCTTATCTCTATTACCTTAAAGGGTTAAGCTGTATAACATTGTAAAATGTGTGTGTCTAAAGACTGAAGCCAAACCAAATTCACTTTATTTGTTTATTTTCAGAACAAACTTTTCATACAGAGAAGAATATGTCAAAGATGAATTTGGACAGAAACTCGCAGCAACGGGTGGATTTTTGATAACCTTATATGTCGGCTATAATTGTTACTTCCATTCAGATCACTTAACAGTAAGTTTTTATTCCCCATCTGTTCAGCACTGTACTAGATGCCTAGTGCATTACATAATCTTGTCTACAAAATTGTTGTTTTCTCTCAAAAAATTGTCATCAATGCAGTTAATGCAGAGCTTGACGTTTTTCAAAGTACTATACTTATTTATTTGCATGTTTCAAGATGAATACTTGGATAAATCTTTTATTCAGTAAAGTAAAGTTACTAATTATGTAGAAAAACTGAACATATTTATAGTTCTAAAGGAAATTGCTGGAAAAGCAAATTGTCTAGGAACAACTCTAACTTAACCAGACATGTTAAAGACAACTTTTTGATAAATTGTCGAGACTACAAATCGGGCATTGCAACTTAACTGAAATTATGTTAATGCGATGTAAAACCCATTAGAACAATTTAGTTCAAGATTGGACAAAATAGATTGACACTGGTAAATGTTAAAATATATAATTATTGAAGACTATATTTGCTGTATCATGTACATTTCAATGCAAGAAGATAACCCATGAAAACAATCTATTTACTGCGTAAAATAATTTAAAGGTGCTTGTTCGCAGATGTGAGGAAAGTTCAAAATCAATTACCTTTTAACTGAACCGTAATTTGACACATGGCGGAGAATGGTCATTTGAAGCAAAATCATATAATTTTTTATTCTATAGACATCCCTTTTATGAGATCTACAGCATATAAACTGTACATACTTCGATAAATTGATGCTGCCTGGATAAATTATGCTTTCAATTGCTACTTTTAGCTGTATATCAAACAACAATACAACAACTGTATTGTCTCAAAGACATTTTTTTTTTACTTTCAAATTTTCTCTTTTACGAACTAACACAGTTAAGAAAAAGTTGTCTGGATAGCTGGAAACAAAACAATGTGATGACACCATCAAATGATCTCCTCCTTTGGCATGAAAATGATGAAATGACTAACTTTTTATGATAGTGATATATCTTTGCCTCAAACCAGCCATTTTCTCAGTGAATTGTCTTTTATGACATTCGTCATTGTTAAAAAATCTTGGGATCTCTTTGGGTCACAAATGTTATCTTAAAAAATCTTGTAATCTCTTTTGGTCACAAAGGTTATCCATGCAGTTATCGTTAGAGTTTTCAGATAAAAACTGTACAGAGGGGCTCGCTCAATTATGAATCCTTTTTTAAAGCTACTCATATGGCGGCATTGGTGCAGTGGTAGAGCATTGGACTCTTGTACCGAGGGTTCCATAAGGCGCAGTGAAAATTACCGGTACTAACCCACAAATTGGTGCTAGTACTTGTTTAGTATCCAGAAAGTAGTCAGCGAATGTGATTTAAACAAGCTTCAAGATTCCTTCACAATCGATATAAAACAAATATATGTTAAGTTATTAGAATTGTCTCAGAGACAGTGTTCATGAAAAGGGGTTATAGTATTGTTATTTTTTTTTTCAGGGTCACTTTCCTGATATCATACCGGAAGAATGGACCGATGCTGAGCTAGGAATTCCCCCTGATGATGAAGACGTATACCCCGCAGGATACACGCCTGCGTCCCAACAATAAAAACTCTTACATGTGTTAGAGAGGACTTGATAAGGGTTCAACACAAGACTATAGTAAGTGCTTCACGTTTGTGAAGCACTTACTAAAGTCTTGTATTCAACCCTCAATTTAACAAGGGTTGCTTATTTGAAGACCTCACCAGAGCTTCTGGAGGACTCCTTTGAAAAATGTCTCCTAGTAGCTGGAAAGAATCATCTCACTGCTTTTAATGAGTACCAACAACATAGAGTTAAAAGTTACCACTGACAGTTCCTCTCCTCCTTGTTTGTTTCAGTGGTGAATGATATTTTGTGTATGATAGCTTAGAACTATTAAATGTTTTGAAAATGAATATGTTCAACTTAATTTATAGCAATTGTTGGCACTCATTTATCCCATTCTCTCGAAAACATGAGAAGAAGAATTTGCCCACTGATAAAGGCTTGACATCGTTATGAAAAAAGGAGAATCTTATTAAACACTGTATTGTGATTCATCACATGGCCCCTCTCCGCGCGGGTTCAAATCCTGAGAGGGATATGGATTTTCATGAGAGGCAGTCTCCCGACTGACTTACGGAATGCCGATGGTTCTACCCGCCTTGACCAGCCCTTATGGGCAGTTGAGTATGGGGTCTTCCTCCATCATTAAGAGTCGGGCATCGCTACATAACTGAAATAATGTTGATGTGATGTAAAACCCATATAAAAAAAAAAAAAAAAAATTGTGATTCAACTTCAATTCTCTTACCATTAGGGCACAGAGACCCCTAAAAAATGGAAAAAAGTTTGCTTAATGAAAAATTTCTTCATATTGGTGTGATTCATTGTAATTTGATTATAACTGCAGATATATTGCAACACATAGACATATGAACTGAATTTAAAAGTTTAAAGGCCCATGATAGGCAATAAGTACAAAATGATAACTAAAAAAAACTTGGATAATTTTTTTTATTATGTTTATAAAAATCATGAAAATTAATGTATGAATGCTTCGAGACCCTATTTAATAAATTTGATTAACGCATGTTATTTCATGCTTGAAATATAGTGGTCTTAATTCAACCATTTTCATCAATCAGACTGTTTACAAACATTTTCAGGCAGATCTGAATCTCCTTTTTGATTGGTCTGTTCAAAAATTTGTGAATCACTTGATCAGGTTTTTCTTTGTTTACAAATTTGTTTTGTGTAGATCTAACTACCTCTCATCCGGGTTGTTTCTCGATTGCATTCACGTTTAAGTTGTGCTAAACAGTTTTTTTGTGTCATAACTATTAGAAACTGACCAGACATTGACCAAAAGATATAGTTTGATACAGCTTCAATCTCCTTTCATGGGCCTTTAAATGATGTTATTACTTGGCTTATAACTAACCTTTTTTAACCCTTTCCCAAACAATAACGACATTTGACCTCTTTGTTGCAGATCACTTTAGAAAACATTGAGGGAAAAGGGAAATTGCTCGTGACGAGCAATCTTTCCTTTACCCACAAAGTTTTCTGCCCTATCAGGAGATTATTTTTCAATTTCATTACATTTTGAAATGTCGTCTGCAAACTCTTTCAATTTGGGACAGTCAAAAATTTGTTGTTTGGGAAAGAATTCCTTCAAAAAATTCCTTCATAAATCTTACAAGGCAGCTCTTTTTAATCAATGTAGCTCTCGATTTGGGTTTTTTATGAGAGATTGTCTTCAAACCCCTTCCACCTGCCGGGATGGAGTAATCTGATTTTGATTCATTTGTCCGTATGATGGTTATATACATCATACATGTAGTAAATTTCAATGAAAAATCACCTGTCAATTATGGCTTTGGGACAACCTGGGCAATATGAATAATTAATTTTTGCAACCCTTACCGCCTCCCAGACTGACTTGTGGATAATTCTGTCTGTCATTACCGATGCATTTAGGCAGTAAAGCAAGGAACCTTTCTCCCTCCATGATGGGAAGTAGGGCTGGGACGGGTAGCAATTTACTACCAGGGTACCCGAGGGGATATTACACGTGGGTACCGAGGTACCCGAGCCGATATTGTTCTCTCATAGATACATTAATTTCCTTTATAATACTAATGTATGATGGTAGTGAGTATTTGGTTTCAGGCGCTTGTGTCTTACTGTGGTGGTCTGAACATAAAAATGTTGATAGTTGATGAGCAGCCTTCAAGTTGGAGAGTATAGTGTGTGTGACATATTTGAGCACTTGTTCAGATATTGGTTGGGGATTAGAAACTTCTGATTCACTCGTAAAAGAGTGTTTATTCTCACATTAACATTTAATCCAGGTAAAACTAACGTCGGGTAACGGGTAGTGATTTGCTACCCGGGTAGTGGTCTGTATCTGGCCCGTACCCGGGACTCGGGTACCCATCCCAGCCCTATTGGGATGGTCATCACAATATACCTGAACATGTTATTGGCGATATGTAGAAACAAAAGATGACAAACTTGTATTTTGTATGAAGTCCTAGCCTTATAACCAGAGCATTACTACCAAGTCTTCATGGCCTAGCGGTTAAAGCACAACTTGAAATCCAATGGTCCTCCATCTGGGTTCAAATACCTGTGACTGCATTTGGATTTTCATGAGTGTTTCGCAGCTGACTTACCGAATGCCAATGGTTCTACATGTTTTGACTGACCTTTGTGTGAAGTTGAGTATGGGTGTCTTCCTCCAATAATTTAAAATTTGGCATTGCAACAACTAAAATAATGTTGACGCGATGTTAAACCAAACATAAAAAAACAAATCTTTCTGAACAGCACATTTGGAAAATATTTTGGTAGCAAACAGAAGACAAACACATCTTAAGTTTCTGAAACATTTTATCGCAAGTCATTCAAAACATTTAAAATGAAATAAAATCTGTTAAAGGTGAAATAAAATGGTAATAAATACATTGAATCAGCAGGATGAAATAAAGGTCTACATGCATTAGATGCCACTTTCCCTCACATGGGGTTTTGTGACTGGACCAAATTGAAAGAAACAGCAGATGTCAATACAAAAGTTGGTAAAAAACCTTCCTGTTTATGTCTAAAAGAAACCACTGTGATAAAAGGAGAAATTACTCATGATGAGCAATTTCTCCTTTTATCACAGTTGTTTCTTAAATCATTTTCTAGTGAACTAAAATATGCTTATATGAAGGAAAATGTTGATATATTACTCCCAAAATATGTTTATAACAATACTAGCAGAAGACAGCTTGAGCACACCATTTGTTCAAAATAAGAAATAATAGAAGCTTAAGACGTTAAAGGAAATGGAGAATCACACTTTTCTTTGCAATGTTTGGTAGAAACAATGGTGGTGAAAAAAGGTTAAATTGGAAACATTATGCTTTCTTCTTTGGATGAATAAGTGAAATATATTTGAAGCTATTGATTTAACAAATTAGCAAACAATAACGACATTTAACCACTTTGTTGCAGACAACTCTGGAAAACATTGCGGGAAAAGGAGATATCATTTTTCCTTTTCTCACAATATTTTCTACTCTATCAGAAAATTACTTTTCAACTTTATCACATTTTGATATATTGTCTGCAAACTCTTTCTATTTGGGACAGTTGAAAATTTGGCATTTGGTAAAGGGTTATACCAAATGTCTGTTCTTACTCACTGGCAATAGACAGCTTAAAACATTTCTCAATACAATGCTGGGGCTGGTCCAAATTGAAAAATAAAGCAGACAACAATTTAATTTTGTGAAAACTAACATGCTTTATAATAATGGGACGAAATTGTAACAAAAGGATAAAAGTATGGTCACATGCAAGAGATCATTCTTTTGTCACCATCGTTTCAAATGTCTTCTGCTGCAGACATGTCAGTGTATGTCAATATGAAGAAATGGGTCAAACTACTGAGATATTATGAAATTCAGAAAAACAGGTAATTCTCTTTTTGACAGAATTAGTTGAACCATCTTTGTCATAAAGAGCACACTTCTGAAAGATTTGTTTATTTTGAAGTTAAGATTTTCTGCACATTTTTCGAAGCAGCTAAAAGCATTATCCATTAAGCCATCAGGAGCTCGGTGTATGATATTTAAAAGCAATACTTGCGTTCAGTTACTGTAAAATTGTGTAAGTTCTAGAATAGTCAACGATAATATTAACATAGAAAATACCCTTTTAAAGAGTAGCTGATACCGAAACATGTTCATATGATGCTTTTAACTCTTTACCAAATGCCAATTTTTTACTGTCCCAAATTGAAAGAGTTTGCAGACGACTTTTCAAAATATGATGACATCGAAAAACCATCTTCTGATAAGGCAGAAAACATTGTGGAAAAAGGAAAATTTGCTTGTTACAAGCAATTTCTCATTTTCCCACAATGTTTTTCCAGAGTTGTCTTCAACAAATTTATCAAATGTAGTAATTGTTTGGTAATGGGTTAAAAGAGCTTAGATGAAAGTTTGTTTACAATACGCAATAAAGGGAGGTCATAAACCATGGGGGAATGGGTCAAGATAAATATGAACGTGATAGATAGGCTCAAAACAAGCAAGAAATTTGCTTCGGTAATCAACTTAAAGAAAATTGTTAACTGATATTTCGAGGGTTCAATGCAAGACTATAGTAAGTGCTTCATGTTTGTGAAGCACTTAATATAGTCTTGCATTGAACCCTTGATTTTGCAAGAGTGAAGTAGAATACATCCATAATTTAAACAAAATTGACCCTTTTTTCTAATGGCATTCCTTATAAAAATCTATTATAGAAAAAAAATGCTAAAACCAAATATAGATTGACCAAAAATTACCCATTATAAAAACAGCATCACAAACGAATGTGATTAACAACATCGAAATCACAGCTGTAAAACAAAGTGGAAAGAAACTGTTTAAGAAACAATTTTAAACAGAGGTTAAAATGATTACTATCAAACATTCATAAACTATCAAAAGCATGGTAATGATAATACTGTTTTATAAGCATTCTTCAGGACAATCAAACAACCATGGTATACAACATACAGTCAATCTTTGTTTAAAGGTAAAAAGGTTTTGGTAAAAAACATAGAGTCTACTTGCGTAAAAGAAAAAAACTAAGGGTTTAATATTCTGATGGGCTAGAAAACATTGTGTCTACTTGCGTAAAAGAAAAAAAAACTAAGGGTTTAATATTCTGATGGGCTCTTAATGAGCAATTCCTCCTTTTACAACAATGTCTTCCAGAGTCATCTGCAACAAACTGGTCGAATGGTGTTATTGTTTGGTAATGGGTTAAGAAAGCCTCATACTAAATATCGTTTTAAGCAATGTTGGTAATTTAAAACAAGATTGACCATACCATGCGTCCAGTATTCAACCCATACAAATTTGTATTAATTGAGCTACATTGGGGTACTATTTTACTAAACAACTTAGAGAGAAAATTTGCATAAGTAGACTAATAAAAATGAATAGTATCTCAAATAAAAACACAATTTTGTCATGTGAAACAGCATTGGAAGCATCTCAGAGAGACAGTTTCATTGATGTTTCACATGGCATTATTGCTTTGCCAAATATTGATATAAGGGGGAATTTATTATATAAAATGTCTCCTTTGAACTTATATTCTGTAGCAAACAGTGAAACTATGAAAGTAGTTCTACAAAAAAGTAAAACAAACAAATAAAGAAAAGAATAATGTAAAAAGAAGATTTTGGTTGCAAAGCATAATTATTGCTATAAGGCGTTGCTCTAAACTTTCACCACCCAAAATAATTAATGCCAGGAAAAAAGGAAAAATCCCAGTTTTTCCACATTCATAGGGTAAAATATTATATTAAGTAAGAAGAAACAAAATAAAACAATTTGAAAGGGTGCCCGAGATTTCGCTTACTGTCAATGTCACCCATAATGCAACACAATAGTAAACCAATTAGAGAATTCGCCTATGAAGGAAATGTATGGTGAATGTATTTCACAATTCAATAAAACAATACAGTACATAAAGTTTGATGCAAGATAATTTTCATTATTGTTCGTAAACGCGGGGGTAGAGCGTCAGGCTCTTGTACCGAGGGTCCCGGGTTCGAATCCCCGATAGGCGGGGTGAAAATTTCTGGGACTAACCCACAAAATCGTCGTGATTACTGGTTTAATATCCAGGAAGCAGTCATCGCGAGTGGCTTTGAACAAGCTTTGAGCTTCCTTCACAATTGATGTAAAACAAATACGGTGAAAATGATATTTTTTTTTTCGATATCATTTCATTAGTTATGACTGTTAATTTGCCGAGATCTGTATATACCCTATTCTAATATATCTAAATTTTACGAACATTCGTAATGCAATGTTCTTGAAAATATGCATCAAATAAAATAAGATATTTTTGTCTATCGAAAAATTTACCATTATAATATAAAAAACATGTCATTTTGTCCTCATACTTATTTCATTCACCATCAAATTGGGTTACATGTATGTATATACATCTTTTCAAGATATGTGTAATATAATCACTATACATTTGCTTTGGAGGCAAATTCTCTATATAGGTTAGAGGCTAGATAGTGAAATTTAAACGATATAGAAACCCCAAGGAAGGAGCGATAGCGACTGACGGGGTTTCTATGTCGTTTAAATTTCACTATATAGCCTCTAAACAATTTAGTGTATAACCTACATTTCCATAGAGCGCTCTATTTGACGCTGGCAAACCACGCCTCTACGGGTATGATCTGCGAATGGCATAAAACTGCTGCTCAGTATTTTGAAATTCGACATAAACCACGCCTTCCGCGGCTGTCTATTGCATGCCAAGAATCTGCCATACCATATTTGGAAGAAGAAAACTGCACTACCCAGTGATGTAGATTGCAATGTAGTTTTGAGTTTAACCCGTTACTCCATAATTTATTCCTCACCTACAGCAGAAAACTTGAGAAGCCCTTGTGACAAAAGAAGAAATTGCTTGTAACGAGCAATTTCTCCTTTTGTCACAATATTTTCTTTTCAATTTAAAAAAAACCCTGTTTTTTCATAATGTATATATGTGTTGTCTGTTGATGCTTTCTATTTGTACTCGTCACATTATTCCTAATGGGGTAAAAGGTTAATATAGTTCAGTTTCTTTTTTTCTCAACGATGTTGGGATACCCAGTTAATTGTAATTCCTTTTTATTTATTTCTGTGTTTATTTCTCCCCCGCGACCTCACAGCGATCTTTCAATCGCTACCGTAGGCTAGGCTTACACGTGTCATTGATTTGGAGGTGGAGCCTCAAACTACACATTTATGCGCATGCGTGATACCAGAGTAATAGTCTCATAGAGCCCAGATAGAACGCTCGAATAGTAGTTTATGGAAAATAAACCAACAAAAAAATTCAAATTGACGCATTCTCATTGGATGAAAATGTAGGTTAAACACTAAAACTGGTTTACTGTATGTTGCATTGTAGGTGAAATTGTCAGTAGTATCAGTAGTCCAAATCTCCAGCAGCCATCCCTGTAAATCTTTGAAACAATACATATATATGGGTTTTACATCACATCAACATTATTTCAGTTATGTAGTGATGCCAGACTATAAATGATGGAGGAAGACCCCATACTCAACTGCCCATAAGGGCTGGTCAAGGCGGGTAGAACCATCGGCATTCTGTAAGTCAGTCAGGAGACTGCCTCTCATGAAAATCCATATCCCTCTCAGGATTTGAACCCACGCGGAGAGGGGCCATGTGATTTCAAGTTTTGTACTCTAACCACTAGGCCACGGAGGCCCCGAAACAATACATATAACATTAAATAGCACAAACCCTTGTATAGTACTTGATACCGGGAGTTAAATAATTCATTGCAAAGAAAAAATCATAATTGATATTAACGAGATAAAAATCATAAACAATACATTTAACATAAAGATACATCATGAGTCATGATATTACGGCTCAATTTTTACCAAATAGTGCAGTGCATGAGAACTTGTAAGTTGTATTCTTAAAACTGAAAGAAATTCTCTCCAAAGTCAGAAAGCATTGTTTGGAAATGGATATGATTTCTCACAAAAGAAGTTCCTTCTTTTCCTTAAAGCCATACTTGCGCTCATTTACACTTAAATTGTGAAAGTTCTAGAATAAATGAAAATCAACATAAAAGTACTTTGAATTCCCTTTTACAGAGGAATTGAGACTGTAACACGTTCACATGATGCCTTTAAATGGGTACATACAATAAGATTTGTTTACAATTAGCGATAAAACTAAATCAGCCGGGAAACGTTGGAAGCCAATAAAACCCAACAAATTTCCATTTTGATTGCCACTTATAAATCTTAGCGCTCTCTGCTATTTTAGATATTACTCGAATGTAAACAATGAAGTTGAATTGGTGGGCACCAAATTTTTGAAAATAGCATAATAGATTGTGCAGGTGTTATATAGTCATGATCCTGTATTTTTTCACCCTGTTTCAGCATATTCTATCATAATTTATCACTCATATTATCCAGTTTTGCAGTTTTTCTGAGCGCTAGTATGCTTTTAAATACATTCAAAATATAAGAAACCATTTTTCACTAAAAGTTTTATAAAATAATGAAATTCGAGAGTTCCATGCATGACCAAAGTCAGTCCTTCTCAAATGTGAACAACTTACCATAGTATTGCATTAAACCCTTAATGTGTTCTGTAATGAACTGAACACTTAGTGATCATTTTTTAACTTTCTATGTTTTTTTAGTCTAACTTTATAGTCTTACAATGTTCTCTTGATGAATCACTTAATGAAAATGTTTTCTATGTTTCGAAGTTATCTAAACATGCTCTTGTCTCACATTGAACCAGTCCTTCTCTCTATATATATATTAGTCACAAGGAGTCAACAATGAACCAAAGGGTAATGTTCGATAAAGATCTAAAATAACTGTAATGATGAGGTAATATTTGAACAATCAGATTAACATTCTTATCTTTCATCAACTTACAATGAAACTACAAAACTCATAACCCTTATAGTGCTGGAACCAGCTTCATGCTTATGCAAACAGGTTAGTTCCAGGCCAGCCGCCAATTTACTTGTGATCTAACCTGTTGGCTTCTCTAAGTATCTTTCCCATGAAAATTGAGCAGATCTTTATGGTTTTGGAAAGCCGACGTTTAGAAAATTACCCAGCAATCTAAGTATTAAAAGACAACATTGACTTATGGATTGTACAGCCATGATGAATAAAACAATAACAAAACTTTATTCTTCTTGAGCTGTAACTTTTTTTCTATGGTAATGTCTTTATAAATGTTCATGTGATAGACAATACACTTAAAGATATGATAACAATGAACTGTGACAGTTTCATTTTCAGATCCAGTAAAAAGAAAAACCTCTTTTATCAACTTCCTTCTATGATTTCTGTGTAAGTTCAATTTGAAAACAATTCCGAATTACAATCAATAAGTATTAAAAAAAAAAATTTCTTATATGGGTAATCTGGTAGAAGCCATTTTTATAATGTAGAAATGTAAAGTCTTTTTTTTTAACCCTTACAATGCTGGATTATTTTATAAAAATAGATTTTTGTGTCGTCTGCCTTTCAAAACCTTGAATATCTGCTTAATTTTGGTGAGGAAAGATACTCAGAGTAGCAAACAGGTTTGATCACAGGTCAGCTGCCAAGTTACTTGGCAGCTGGCCTGGATCTAACCTGTTTGACTAAGCATGAAGTCTGTTCCAGCACTATAAGGGTTAAATTGCTAGTAATATAAGTCCATGACCATTGCATTGTTAAATTGGTGTTGTATAATTCCAGTTCATATAAAAGATCCTTCATCACCAAAACTATCAATCAGAATAAAGATGAAAAAGAATCTTATTAAGGTAGAAAACTGATAATCTGTCGTGTTGAAACTCTTTCCTTTGTCAGATTACATTTGACGTTCTCCGTATACATCAGTCTGGTCCGAAACTTTTGCATTAAACATCTGTCCTAGCCGGAAGTTCTGGTTCCAACAGATTTTTACTGAGAATGAACAAAGTGATCCGACGAAAAAGAGTTGAAATTTGAGGTGATGAACACTATCATCTGCTGACTTAACAAAATAATTCGCTTTTTCTTTTGATATTTCATTGTATTATGAGTATTCTACGCTAACTGCAAGATAAGAATTTTAAAACAAGGGTTAACTGTACACAAGAGGGAATGTTTATTAGGAAAAGGTACAGACTATTGAGCAAGTAAACGTAGTTGCCTATTGCAGATGCTTAAAAAAAAATACGCATGAAATGATAGCTTGAATTGATTGTAAGTTTTAATGGATTTTTTACATTATGTCAATATTTTTTCAGATGTATTGCCATGCCCAGTTTAACATGGATCTAGAAAGTAACTTAAAATAGAATACTCCTAATCTGCCATTTTGAAACTCATTTTGTCGTTGGATTACTCTGGTTCTTCTCTGTATACATCAATCAGGACCGAAAACATTCAGTTAAATGTGAATAGTTCCGGCCCAGTTCGCTGTATAACAAGAACAACTGACATAATCGGACGATAGAATGAGTATGTCAAAATAGCGGATTATGGATATTCTACTTACACTGCATACTAGCATTGGTTAAGAAATGTAGAGTCATAGGCATTCAATTAGTTAGCAGGGAGAATTCCTACCATGAAAATACAAATCTACTTTTACCCTGGTTTGATTAGTTTGTATGGTTTCACCATCACATCAACAATTTTTGGTTATATTACATTACATGGATAGAGGAAAACCCCTTGCTCATCAGTCCAGAACTGTAGAACCAGCATCATTTTGTTGGTAAGCCAGAATATTTCCTCTCATAAAAATCCAAAGCTTTCCCCTATGTAGATTGAACCCACTCAATTTTTAATCCATGTGATTTCAAGTTAGGAAAGTTGAGAAAGTTACTGAAGGCCCTTAATGTAGATGAAATCAATGAAGATTCACTAATTAAGTTGAATGCGTTTACAGACAAGAATTTTGAAGTACGAAAAATGCAAGAAAAACTTTCAAAACAGGATCAAAATCATTATGACTAAAGTAATCATTGCTTGAAACACATAGTTTATCTGTTTGTCTAAATGATTTCTTCAGCTCTCCTTTCCTCAAACATTCAAGTAAATAATTTCAGTCCAAAGCCCAAATGAAACTCTTTAAATGGTAGAAAAAACAAACACTATAAATGGTTGTAAAACACACAAAGAACAAAAAAATTAAAAGTTGGAGTTTAAACAAAAACATGTACATCATGAATGAATGCATAATGGCACACTTGGTGTTCACATGATTAAAACGAAACATTGATTGGCCAACACATGTTCACACAGTTGATAGGTCATACATGGTGGTCACATGATTAAAACAAGACATCTTGATTGGCCAACACATGTTCACATAGTTGAGAGGTAACACTTGGTGGTCACATGATTAAAACAAGACATCTTGATTGGCCAACACATGTTCACAAAGTTGAGAGGTCATACATGGTGGTCACATGATTAAAACAAGACATCTTGATTGGCCGACACATGTTCACATCGTTGAGAGGTCACACTTGGTGGTCACATGATTAAAACAAGACATCTTAATTGGCCTACACATGTTCCCATATTGAGGTCACACTTGGTGGTCACATGATTAAAATAAGACATCTTGATTGGCCGACACATGTTCACATAGTTGTGAGGTCACACTTGATGGTCACATGATTAAAATAAGACATCTTGATTGGCCGACACATGTTCACATAGTTGAAAGGTCACATCTAAAGTCTGTCTAAGCCTGGGCTACCTCTTAACCTTTTTACTTTTATTTCGATGACTCTGTATTGTTCTCCATATTCTGTATATAAGACCACCTCTGAAAAATAATAAACAGAATACAGATGGATTAAAAGACTTATAGAGAGGAATTTCTAATTCTCAAATGGGAAAGTAATTGACCAAGTGACAAATCCTTCCCCTACTGTTTGTCAGAGGCATTATTGCAATAAGAGATATTGAAAGCCATGTCTGTGTGCATTTAATTGTCAAAGGTTTGAATAACCTTTCACTCGCTTAAAGGCCTAGTCTTTGGAATGTCTGGTATCTTATCTCCCACTGGGCACCCTACAGGGCAACAATACAGTTCCACAGCATGGAGCAAATTTCCTGTATATTACTTGATAAGGAATGGGTGGTCAGATTATGCAATACCCCAACCCTTCGGTTTCTCATGAAGAAGAATATTGATAAGAAATATGTGTTTGGTTATAGCTTTCTTTATCTACAACAAGGATTTACATTATTAACAGATTTTTCTTAATAAACTGACAAGAAATATAAAAAAAATAATGAGTTAGTTGTTCAATGAACTGGCACTTGTCAAAATTATAAAATGGATGATGATGATGATATACTATGGTGATGATGATGATATACTTCAGAGGAACTATAACATTCCCTGCTGCAAGTCATTCTTACATAAATTAATCTATATTCATGGCACATATTAAAAAAACAGTCCCCTATTAAAAAAACATCCAAAATTCCAAAAATATATTTCAAGTCTTACATAGAAAAAAATGTCATTCTGCTTCAATTTTCATAATGTGGAATATTAATAAGAAATAAATGTTGAATTCTTGATTTCTTTATTTAAAACAATGACTTACAAGATAAGTAGATTTTTCTTAATAAACTGTTAAGAAATGTGAAGAAAATAATAAGTTAGTTACTCCATGAATTAGCACTCGTTATACTTATAACATTGATGATGATGATTTTGATGATAATGTTGATGATGATGATGATTTTGATGATAATGTTGATGATGATGATGATTTTGATGATAATGTTAATGATAATGATACTACAGAGGAACTATAACTATGCTGCAAGTCATAATTACATAAAATGATCTTTATATAAGGCACAAAAAAAAAAAAAACATACTAAAAAGCCTTTCAAACTTCCAAAAAAAAATATTTGAAGCCTAATTGAAAAAAAAAAACCAATTCTGCTGCTTAAATGTCCTCTTTGAAAAAAATTGTCAAAAGAAACCCATCAGTTTGACACAGTGCTATACGTGGTATTACGTAATCCCAATTAATTATCACAGCTGGTCATCACACCGGGTGGGCATCTGGTTATTGGTTTTGGGGGGGGTCAATTAAAGAAGGACTAAACTAGAAGGCCTAGTTTAGTCCTTCTTTAATTGACCCCCCAAAACCAATAACCAGATGCCCACCCGGTGTGATGACCAGCTGTGATAATTAATTGGGATTACGTAATACCACGTATAGCACTGTGTCAAACTGATGGGTTTCTTTTGACAATTTTTTTCAAAGAGGACATTTAAGCAGCAGAATTGGTTTTTTTTTTTCAATTAGGCTTCAAATATTTTTTTTTGGAAGTTTGAAAGGCTTTTTAGTATGTTTTTTTTTTTTTTGTGCCTTATATAAAGATCATTTTATGTAATTATGACTTGCAGCATAGTTATAGTTCCTCTGTAGTATCATTATCATTAACATTATCATCAAAATCATCATCATCAACAACATTATCATCAAAATCATCATCATCATCAACATTATCATCAAAATCATCATCATCAATGTTATAAGTATAACGAGTGCTAATTCATGGAGTAACTAACTTATTATTTTCTTCACATTTCTTAACAGTTTATTAAGAAAAATCTACTTATCTTGTAAGTCATTGTTTTAAATAAAGAAATCAAGAATTCAACATTTATTTCTTATTAATATTCCACATTATGAAAATTGAAGCAGAATGACATTTTTTTCTATGTAAGACTTGAAATATATTTTTGGAATTTTGGATGTTTTTTTAATAGGGGACTGTTTTTTTAATATGTGCCATGAATATAGATTAATTTATGTAAGAATGACTTGCAGCAGGGAATGTTATAGTTCCTCTGAAGTATATCATCATCATCACCATAGTATATCATCATCATCATCCATTTTATAATTTTGACAAGTGCCAGTTCATTGAACAACTAACTCATTATTTTTTTTATATTTCTTGTCAGTTTATTAAGAAAAATCTGTTAATAATGTAAATCCTTGTTGTAGATAAAGAAAGCTATAACCAAACACATATTTCTTATCAATATTCTTCTTCATGAGAAACCGAAGGGTTGGGGTATTGCATAATCTGACCACCCATTCCTTATCAAGTAATATACAGGAAATTTGCTCCATGCTGTGGAACTGTATTGTTGCCCTGTAGGGTGCCCAGTGGGAGATAAGATACCAGACATTCCAAAGACTAGGCCTTTAAGCATTACGAAAATCCATTTTTAACCTGTCACCATTGCAATTTTGGGACAAGGTGCCATATAACATTTATGATTTACAGCACTAACCGTATGACACACAGTCATGTGATGGATCATTATGTCAAAAGTATGTAAGAACATATGACATCATGTTTACATAATCCTCTACTTGTTTTCCTTTCCGTTTCATTTCATTTGTTTATGAGTATATAAAGGTAATAGGATAAATAGAGAAGATGGTTGGTGTCTTTGAATAGGAAAAGTTATCTGGCTAAGCTTCAGACTATTATTTGTTTCGCCTAAGGCTCACCGGATATTTCAATGCATTTGCCCCATAACATTTCTTCTGCCATTTAATCATGTCATGAGTCAATTGTCTTCCAACATACAGAGCGATCATTACAAGACTATAGTTAGCGCTTCACAAACATAGTCTTGCATTAAATCCCTATTCCCTATTTCTTCTTTAAAATTGCTTGTTCACAGAAGAGAAAGTAAAAAAGAAATGTCATTGAAACAAAACAGCTTTTTTTTAATCTTTTGTTTTGGTTTTTTTTTTATGGGTTTTACATCACATCAACATTATTTCAGTTATGTAGTGATGCCCGACTCTTAATGATGGAGGAAGACCCCATACTCAACTGCCCATAAGGGCTGGTCAAGGTGGATAGAACCATCATCATTCTGTAAGTCAGTCCAGAGACTGTCTCTCATAAAAATCCATATCCCTCTCAGGATTTGAACCCATGTGGAGAGGGGCCATGTGATTTCAAGTTCTGTACTCTAACCACTAGGCCACGGAGGCCCCAGTTAATGTTGTTAGCTTTACAACAATAAGTAGCATTTGAAAGCATAATTAATACAGGAAGGGTCAATTTATATGGAAGGGTCAATTTATATAAGTATGAACAGTTTATATGTGGTTGATCTCACTTAATTCACTGTATAAACAATTTACAGAATTAAAAGCAATCCAATTCTACTTCCAATGACTATTCTTCTGTGAACGCTTTAAAAGCAACTGACACATCCAAAACATTAATAATGCTAATGCAGAAAACATCATCTGAATATGTCTCTTGTACTGCTGAATTTAGGAACATTGTAAAAAAAGGATGCAGAATATGTAATCACACTTACTTAATACCAAGATTATGTAAATCTTCAAGAGTAACATAGTTGAGAATGTCGTCCAAGGTATACTGTTCAGCTAATATCTGTGAAAATGGAAAACAAAATAGATAATCAATTGAAAGATATGCTGAATGGCTATGTTCAATAGGTCCTTGGTCATAACAAGAAAGGCAGTGAACCTATTCACGCACCCTAGCAGCTGTTCCTAACCAGTAAAGAAAAATGAATAAACATAAAAAATTATTTGTATAGAGTACCATCTAAAAGAGAATGGTGCTGCTTTCCTGCATTTTTGTATGGTGTTTAATGCTGTCCCAACAGTTTTCTTACAGCTTTACTCGCTGCACCAGTAATAGGCTAGGGCTCTTAAGTGACTTGCCAAAGGTCAGCCCCACGAAACCAGAGGTGTCTTGGAGGATTGAATCCATCACCAGTAAAAAGAAATGAATAACACATATATCTGTGTATAGTACTATCTCTCCTGCTTTGGTGCAGCATTGTACTTAGAATTATTGGTTTCAATAACCGATCAAAGCAGCAGTCTGTAAGCACCGCCCTACAACACTGTAAAAAAATAATAAAAAAGGATGAATTTACTGCAAACACATCCACTTACTTTATCTATAGTTTCGGGGTCCACCCTACACTGTTTTAACCACTGTATCAGTGCTTCATCTGGAGGTTCATTTATCACTACTGAAGGGTTTGAGACGTTCACTGACCGAGACTCCATCTTTGTTGGCACATTGTCCCTGGACCTGGGCATTGAGGGTGTAGGGGAGGTAATTATCTGTCTGTAAAAACAAGGAAATCAGAGTTACAGATAATGAGTGTACATCAAAATAAATGCTGCCTAATCCCTTTTCCTCATATCTTCATATTTTAAAAATGTAACTGACAATGAAATAATTTAAAACATCACAAATGACATATTTCTAATTTTTATTTAGTAAATGTCAGGATTTTCAATTAAGAGTGTTAACTAATTCATTATGAGTTCATCTATATTAAACACTTACTTTATTACATGACATAAACTTTGCGGATAAACTTTGGGATTGAAATAAGTGTTGCTTGTTACACTGTATTTTTGATAGAATCTTTATTAATATGGAGTCAAGGCTATTGAGCCAAATCTCATTTAATATACCCATACAGACTACATACAAAAATCCAAACAAACATTTTACAATTCAATATTTCATAAAAAATTTAAGTAAAGATTGCCAATCAGAGCTATGGCATCATAATTTTCTGTGGATTTACAGATCTCCTTACCTGATAAGATTTTTAAGATATAGAAGAGGAAAGTTGGACATTTTTGACAAACCATGGCCAGAAAACAAAATGTGATGAAATTAAAAAACAATCTTCTGATAGGGCAGAAAACATTGTGGAAAAAGTAGAAATTGCTTGTTAAGAGCAATTTCTCCTTTTCCCACAATGTTTTCCAGAGTCGTCTGGAACAAACTGGTCAAATGCCTTTATTGTTTGGTAATGGGTTAAGTAAAAGAAATATACTTACTTGAGCTGTTCCATCTGGAGTTTCTTTTCCACAATAGACACCTTCAACATTTCATTGTAGGATTTCTGTAAGTCTAGCAGTTGCTGTAGTAACCTATAAATATATAGAACAGTATCTATAGTAACTGTGAGACTAGACAACAGAGCAAAAACTTAAATGTCAACACCTTTCTTCTCTCTTCCTAACATAAGAAAAAAAGCCAATCGGATTAATCAGTCAATCTCAAAAGTTAACGCTGCTTGTTCACATGTGAGAAACTTGAATTACCACACCTTTCATCTTTCTTCCCAGCATTAGATAAAAGCTGATTAATCAAAGTTAACGGTGCTTGTTCACATGTGAGAAACTTGAATGACCACACCTTTCATCTTTCTTCCCATCATTAGACAAAATCTGATTAATCAAAGTTAAAGGTGCTTGTTCACATGTTAGAAAATTTGAAAGTCAAAATAAAATGTCATTGAAACAATGCGTTTTTTGTAGTTTTGTTTGATACACAATTAAATAAATAGCTATTAAAAGCATGAATGATACTGCAAGTGACTTAGTGTCAATTTATCTCAGTATATACAGCCTGTATGTGGTAGATCTTAAAAGTGATGTCATGCTTTTATATTAAGATACATGTTAATTCACTGTATAACATACACTTCAAAAATAGAAAAAAATGCTTTCAATGACTATCTTTCAGTGTGTATCATGTAACAGTACAGCTGGTGTGCAACTTTAAAGAAATTAGTTTTCAACTTCCAAATTTCCTCACATTTGTTAACGAGCACCTTTCACACAAACGCTTTAACGTTAAAGTGGTAAACATGACATTAACTTATAAAAAAAACTCTCTCTCTAACCTAATCTATTTGTAACTAACTGAAAATTCTCTAATCAACCAAGCCTATTTGTTACTCACATAAAGTTCTCCTCTTCTGTTGTCTCCAGCTGGTTCCTAATTTCCTTGGAGGCGGATTTAATGTAGGTACCAGGGGCTGACTTTCCAGAGTTGGAGGACGGTACCCCGGATGTTCCCATTTCACCTTCACCATCACTTCCTGCCAAATTGGCTCCCAGCTCTATATAAAAGTTTAAATGAATGTTTGATGAAATTGGAATAGAAAAATAATATAGTTCCAAATAAAATCCCATGTTTAAAATCAGCGAAAAAGGGGGCAATTCTTTTTTTAAAGTTTAAAGGGGGCACACACTTAGTAGCAGATTTGGGGAATGTTCCACTCATTTTTGTACAAATTCAAAACTGGTTAAGTGTTTACATATCTAAGCAAAACTTGATTGAAAATACCATGTTTATTCCAGAGGAAACACATTTTTATGTAACAAGCATTGACAAAATTATTGGACCATGCCATTTGGAACATTTTTTTTATGCAACGCTATCCCCATTAGCCAGTGTGCTATTTGAGAAGCCATTATAACCATTAATTTTTATTGTGTGGGGCAGGAGTGGCAGAACCAGACAGTCAATTAGCTTAATTTGTAGAGCACCAATCTAGTGATAATATGGTTGTGGGTTTGAGCCCAACACTTCTCTCTCATGTGTATTCAAGTCTGATTGGTAGATCACCAATCTGAAGATGAAGAGGTTGTGGGTTCGAGGAACATACTGGGTGCACTTTTCTCCATGTTTATTTTAGGTCTTTGGTATGAACAGGCATGGGTATCAAACCAACAACCTCCTCACACTCAAGACAAACACTCTACCTCCTCACGACTACAGTGCTTATTAGACTGGGAGAGACCAGTATGGTACAAATCTACCAGGCAGAAATCTGGCTAGTAATGGAAGGAGCAAAAACAGCACACTGTCCAAATATGAATATTTGCCAATTCAAAACATAGGATTGGCTGTGAGACAAAGTTTCCGTCACAAAAATGTTGGTCAGAATGATGTGAAATTGAAAATTCTGAGTAAATGGCTTTCTGCTTTTTTTTTCACTAACCTGGTGATAATACAGTGATGGCTGCTTGACTAGCCTCTCTTAACAGATTGTCCAAGGCAAACATCCAATGGGGCTGGATTTCCCTTCTCTTCAAGTTGGTACTCACCTGATGAACACAGTAAGTTGATTCATTATATTGGGGTTTGCACCATATCAACAGTAATTCTAGTTTTCCTTTCTTTAACTATTTACATGATTATCTTGTCAGCTACTCTTCTAACTTTCCTATCATTTCCCTTTGTCTTTATATCTTTGTATTTGTCATTGTCAAATATGATAGAACAACATATCTACTAGCATGAGTTTCAAAATGGCAGATTATGGGTATTCTACCTTAACCCTTTACGGTATATAGCGCCGTTCGCCGCCTTATCGATTACCGCATAAAACGCTTTTCGCCGTTATACCTATTACCGTATAAAACCTATTTTGACGTTCTATCGATGACCGCATAGAACGCTTTTTGACAGCTGAAAAATTGATTTACCTTTAACTCTTAATTACACACATTAACACACACGTCACTTTCTCCAAATTTCATTTTCCTTTTAAATAAATATGTTTTCTTTCATTTCAGATGATAAAATCATAGGGTCAAAGTTTAAACTTTTGCTCTAGGAGAGAATCTTTTGATAATGGTCCCATGACACCTTTCTGACAAAAACGCTATCAAATTGAGATGAAGGGAACTCAAATTACCAACCCAATTAATATGAGAGGCCTTCAATATCAGGTCATAAAAGATCAAAACAATGCCGATTTGTAAAGAGTCGATAAGGATTTCATGCAATTCTTTAGAAAATTAAAACATTTCTAAAAATACTATCCAATTAAAATGAGAGCGAGCATACGGCACGCGACCCGTAAATGATGTTTATGACACGGAGCTGTTGTTCAAAGTTGAATGGCGAATGAAAATAAAGCCGTCGAACAAAAGACGTTATAAAGACGGCTTCTTAAAGTATTTTGTCAATTTTGGTGCTTCCCATCGCAGGTCAGACATCAATGTAGATTCAGACCGGTCATTTGATCGGTCTCTTGAGCATGAAGATGAAGAAAAACTGATAAATCTTATCAATTCGCGGACAAGCAAATTAAATTATTCCTCTGACTTTGACTACAACAATGAGCTTTTGGTAGATTCTTCACCCACTAACACATATTTTACGGAAGTATAAGCATGATTCGTTGCCATAATGAATTAATTTATACAGTTTTACATGTATTAGAGGACCAGGTTTGACTACTTTATGAAACAATATTGCGTTGAAAAACATTTTTTTGATTTGGAAACGGTTTTAATGGAAACAAAAGTAAAACGATTCAGTTTTGTTGAGAAATATACAAAGACAAAGCATGTTTCTTCTGCATGAATGGCATTTTTCGTCAACAAAATTCCCTGCAATTGATGACAAAACAGAAAAACAAATTAGGGATCTCTCAGGGGGAACACATACGTCATTTATTACTCTTGATTTTGTATAATTCACACCGCAATATACAGTTTCATTGTTTGTCTAATTTTCTTCATCTTAGTCTAAATACGTATTTTTCACTAAAAAATAGAAAATAACATAAATTTATAGGAAATTTTGTTCTCGTCGTCCTTTATTCTCTGTGAAAATCTATTGGATTAACGGAAATTGAATTAATCTTAGTTTAATTAACAGTACCCCACTCAGTGACAATTATCGGAGATAATCCTGTGCAAATAGGTACCTAGGCCGACTGATTATGTATGCGTTAATGGTCTCCGATAATCGGATGCTTTATACCTATGGTGTCATTGATAAGCCTTATCTCTATACCTTAAAGGGTTAAGGGGTATTGACAGCTAAGGTCATTTAGTCCATGTTATGATATTGTGGATGAACAAATACTGACTTTTTTACAGGCTAAAATGTATTTAGTTTATGTAAAATAAACAATAATTTGTAATGAATCATAGCAAACATTTAATGTACAGTTTACCCTCGTTTATCCGAACATGTCCGTTCCCAACAAAATGTCCGGTTTACCGAATAATTCGGACTAATGAAGCAGAGCATGTTCTTATTCACATTAAAACATAAACGGTCTGTATGAGCGGTATATACTTATAACCCTTTAGCAAACGCCATATTGTCGACGGTCCCAAATTGAAAGAGTTTGCAGAAGACATATCAAAACGTGATGAAATTCAAAGATAATCTTCTGATATGACAGAAAACATTGTGGGAAAAGGAGAAATTGCTCGTCATGAGCAATTTCTCCTTTAACCACAATGTTTTCAAAAGTCGTCTGCAACAAACTGGTCCAATAATTCCGTTCCCTTTCAATTTCGTTCAGATTGCGAGACATCCGGATAATCGGGGTTCGGATAAACAAGGATTCACTGTATAATGAATTAATGTGAAATAAACCAAAAACTTCACAATCTCATTAATAACAAATATATTACCCTTATAGCGCTGGAACGGACTTCATGCTTATGCAAAAATGTCAGATCCCGGCAAGTCACCAAGTGAATTGGTGGATGGCCTTTGATCTAACCTTTATGCTACTTTAAGTATCTTTCCTCACCAAAATTAAGCAGATATTTATGACTTTGGAAAGCAGACGGCATAAGAATCTATATTTAGAAAATCACCCAGCATTCTAAGGGTTAATATAAACAAAGCACTTACAGCTTCATGGAATACATAGAGGGCAAGCTGGATCTCCATAATTGCTGTATGATCATAGTCCACCAACATCTTCACATGATCTGTAAAACAATCATTAAAAATATGATTTTGGGATAGAAATCATCCCTTGTTTATTGTATCAATAACCTGATATAAGTATTGAATATGGCCTTGAATGAAAGCAGTTAAAAATAGTAGATTAGTACAACTTATGGTCTTTATTTAGAAAAGAATAAATCATTATGAACAGGTAAAAATTCATTGGGAAAGGTAAATATTCAATGGAATTCTACATACATTGTATAATTTATAACAATGTTTTCCAAAAGTGTAATTCAATAAAATCTAAATCTTTTACAGATGATAAAGTGAAAAATAGAACATAAGTTTTTGTTCCAATATTTTCTGATTTTATATAACACTTCCTCTCTGCAGACAGATAAAAGAATTTTCCTTAATAAAAAAATATCCGAAGCTATCATTCATATCCACACAGCAATTTATCTAGTGGTTGTAAAACTTAAGTTTGTTTGTTTTGTTTTATATGTTTGTACACAGCCACAACAATTTTTCTGTTATATTTCAATGCTTATTCTATCAATGCTGAAGGAAGACCCCTGATTGCAATAAATACAAGTCAAGATGAGTAACACCATTACCACTCCATTAGTCAGCCAGGTGACTTACAACTCTAACCATGCAAAATAACAAAATGTGTTTAATCATATGGGCCACGTCACGGGAAAAGGGGAACTCGGACATAGCAAACAGTGTAGCCCCAGACAAGCCGCCACGTCACTGACGTGGCGGCTGGTCTGGGGTTACACTGTTTGCCATCTTAGAGGACATCAGGTTCTACCTTTAAATAAATACAAATGACAGCTGTCGTGACTAGATGCTGGAATAATAGCGCTAAGAAAGAGCTGAGTCAGCGGTTTTTATTTATGTCCGAGTGCCCCTTTTCGCGTGACGCGGCCCATATAATTGGTTTGTTTACTATGGTTTCACATTGGCGTTCAGCACCTTAGTCCATTGAATTTACATACCACTTTTTGAGGGACGGTACTTTATCGATACACAAACAACGGTCTGACCCCAATTACTCATTAAACATCCGCCTTCACTGTGCAGACTAATACCTTCTTGAAACTAGGAATGTAGTCCGTAATTACGCGCTTTGTTTTGCTCTATATTATTATAACTGAGTCTGTTGCCTCGAGGGAAATCGTAAAATGTCCAGATGTTCGAAAAATAGACTATCGTTCAGTCTCTGTTCACAGAAATATAGTAATGGTGGTAAAAGGAGCAGCTGTTTTCCTCAAGATGTTGCCCAAAGAAATTTTCAAATGTTTCCTCAATCATCTTGCTTTAAAGGCACATTAGTCCTTCAGTGCTTTCAGCACTTTGATTCAGTTATTTTGTAACCCTAATAGTCATTTGAACAAAAGTGTTGAGGGGCCATGTGATTTGAAGTTCAATATGAGCAATCCATTCTTTATTCACAGTAGTTATTAAACCCTTTACCAAACATCATATTTTCTACTGTCCAAAATTGAAAGAGTTTGCAGACGATTTCAAAATGTGATGAAATTGAACATATCTTCTGAATGGGCAGAAAAGATTGTGGGAAAAGAAGAAGTTGCTTGATAAGAGCAATTTCTCTTTTTCCCACAATGTTTATCAGAGTCGTCTGCAATAAACTGGACAATGTGGTTATTGTTTGTTAATGGGTAAAATCTTCTACCAAAGACGTGTTAAAGTGAGATGGAATAGAACAAAAGGTTGAGAGATTCCCAATTGAAAAGAGAGCTTATATTAATAGTCCTACCTAAAGCCTGTTTAATAAACGTGGTGTTTTGTTCTTGGATATATTCACGTAGGCCTTTTAGCAGGATACATAGGTGGTCCTGAAACACATGTACATGTACACTATAAATGAAACCAAATGTGTTCATAAGAAATGGGTTAACAATTTTAATTAGATCAGATGATGTTACCCGATATAAACAGAAGAAGAAATCATTTTGCAGCCAATGTCATTTGTATGGGCAAAAACTGACATAAGAGAACAATGTCAAATCAAAAACATCTGTAAATGGTTTTTAAAAACAATACTGAATACCGAATACAGTATTCCTAAATTTTTCTCTTTTCATGGGAAAACACAAAAAAAAGGCTTCTACTAAGTGCCTCCAATTAAGGGATATGAGGAGAGCAATAGAACAGTTTGGAACAGAATTATATTTTTTATATAGTTACAATGTAGGGATAAGAGAAGAAATTGAGAAGTTATGAAAGGAAAAAAGACCATTCAATTTAGCTGGTGCTTAGCCCATATTTCCTCTGCTTATATGCCATTTATTCACTCACAGGTTCTTCTGACAATACTTTTTACTGCCATTGTTTTCGAGTTAAACCAAAGTTTTATACAAGACATTTCAATGTGACTCTTTATAAATCTTTACCAAAAGCCAAATTTTTGACTGTCCAAAATTGAAGACAAGAGATTGCAGACGACATTTCAAAATGCGATCAAAATGAAAAATTATCTTCTGATTGGGCAGAAAATATTGTGGGAAAGGAAGGAGCAATTTCCCCTTTTCCCACAATGTTTGCCAGTGTCTTCTCCAACAAACTGGTCAAATGTCGTTATTGTTTCGTAATGGGTTAATGTGACCCTTTTCAAATGTTACCTTGGTTAACTTTGGAGAGGATATTGTGGCATCCCGATGTATTAGATCGATCCAGATTTCTGTTACCTGTAAACATAAACAGTGAGAAATTGTGAAAAACTGAGTAAAATAAACAACATAATGCAAACTAGAAATTAAAATATTTTCATATAGTTTTGTTTGTTTATATAGAGTTTAATACTGTGTAAACAATATTTTAGATATGTTATGGGTTTCCTGGATTTATTTGTATTGAGCTAGGGCTCTGAAGTATTTACAAAAGGATACCCCAAGAAACAAATAGTGTTGAAATGGTTTTCTTTTATAATCTTTAACTTTTCAATTACCATACACTGTGATTCCCCACTTAACTCATAAAGCAGAACCAACAATGAATTGTGTAAAGCTATTCTTCCTTCTTTCATAAATGAATTCTAAAACTTGTTTCATATTTTCTGTTAACCCTTCCTAATTAGGTTTGATAAAATCTAATCAAATGAATACTTTCTAATTATATTTTGTCACTTTGTTTTACAGTCTTAAGTCTTTATAGCATGAGAAGTAGAACTTGCATAAAATCCCAAAATGTCATGACAAAGAAACTGTTACTTCATTATTTCTTGACCTTATCTTTATGAATATTTGGATCCTTTTATTCATAAAATTTAATGTAATCAAAACAAAGCAAAAAGAAAGACCTTAGAAACCAGTTAGACAAAAGGGGAAAGTGCTTGTCATAAGCACTTTCCCCTTTCGTCGCACTGGTTTCAAAACTATTCTGGTGTGATGAAATGAGTTTACATCCAATTAAGGGCTAATAATGCCGGCACCCTTATTAATACCCACCCTTAACATGTCTTGTTCTTTAGTGAGCAGTTGTACAAGAGTTAACCTCCTTTCTGAATCTTTACGAAGGAGGTAGAAACCCTCTCTCGAGGTGCTGTCATGTGACCCGGTGTTGCTATGGGCACCATCAGAATCTGGTGACATCACATCTGACAACCCAACACTGAATGTTATGGGCGACTGCGGACCCGGAGAACTCGGCGATGGAGATGGGGACCGGCTAAAAACACAAAGAATATGAAGTATACCAGAGAGTCCAGAGCTTTTGGTTTTTTTTATTCTAGCATTATCATGCAAAAAGAGAGGGAGATAATAAAGATTTTTTTTTATCTTTGTCCAATCTTTATCAACATTGTTAAGATGAGATTTTTTGTGAATGATTCCTGTACAATGAAATAGCAAAAAACGTCATTTATTAAGTATATGATAATACACAATTCCCTTAAGATACTTAGTATACATGAAAGTTAATAATTTCAAAAACCTTAAATCTGCAGTTCTTTATCCTGATAAAGCATGTTTGCTATACCATTATATATGGACAAAAATTCTCCAAATCCTGAAAATCAGGAATAATCCTGATCACTTTCACCCATGACTAAGTAACAAATATTGCATCAATGGGATGCCTTATCATCTGATGCGGTTGTATTGAAATGATTACTGGTATACACAACAGAATGGGTTATATAGTACAATTAGTCAAAACATGCCTTTGTTTTTATGTCTCAGAAACCTGTTTCAGAAGCAATTGAGCTTTTATCTATTACCTTAATATTTGAAAATCTGATTCCATCTCAAGAAAAAAGAATATAATCCTATGAATTGCTACAATAGACAAAGCACCAAGAAAATAATTAAATGTTTATGTATATCATAGTATATGTATCAATTCCTATCTAACTAAAACCGTTTCTTCATGGGATTTTGTGATTGAAATGAAAGCAACTCCCGATAGCAATAATATGTAAAACATGTTTTACATGTACATGTAAGGATTAGCCTTTTCTTCATGTTCTTGGTTGATTTCCTTCTTGTTTTACGAATTTGTATTTACCACCATCAAGGTCAATTATCAGAGAAAAACACCCCTAAATCATTCCAACTACTTAACAAACCACATACCTTGTGATGTTAGGAAGTGGGATTTTGACAATATGAGGAATGATTTCTTTAGAAGAAATGATTTTCAAATATTGAATGATAGAAATCTGTCGAATATAAAAAAGCAGAGATAGCAGCCCAAACGAAGCCATACTGTAGCCTTATCACACATGCGTCTCTTTTGTTCTCCATAAATCGAGGGTTCAGTGCAAGACTATAGTAAGTGCTTAAGTGCATGTTTATGAAGCACTTACATGTACTATAGTCTTGTACTGGACCCTTGAAATACTAGATTTTATTATTTGTTTGATGTAGCAGTATAATAATAATAAAAATAAAAAATATTAATGAAATAAAATCAATAATAATAATAATTATGATGATGATAATTAAGATGATGATGATAATAACGCTGTTTATTTAAGTACAGTGAAGCCTCGTTTATCCGGACCCCGATTATCCGGATGTCTCGCAATCCGAACGAAATTGTAAGGGAACCGAATTATTTGACCAGTTTGTTGCAGACGACTTTTGAAAACATTGTGGGTAAAGGAGAAATTGCTTGTGAAGATTATCTTTGAATTTCATCACATTTTGATATGTCGTCTGCAAACTCTTTCAATTTGGGACGGTCGACAATTTGGCGTTTGCTAAAGGGTTATAAGTATACACGTGCATACAGACCGTTTATGTCTTAATGTGTATAAGAACATGCTCTGCTTCATTAGTCCGGATTATTCGGTAAACTGGACATTTTGTTGGGAACGGACATGTTCGGATTAACGAGACATCACTGTACATAATATTATTATAATTACTATACTTTTACTTCATCAACATGAACGATGATCATGTCAAAGTTTCTACTTCGTATAATTCAAGAAAACGTTGAAACAATCGAATTTATTAATAATACATGATTTCTCCTTTTGTTGCACAAATTTGTTTCATTAAATATATATCAGCATCTAAATTCAAAGCAAGAATTCATCTATATGTCAATAGAAAATAAGAGAAAAAAGCACTGATTATTATACCCTGCCCAAACATATAAAGGATACATATAAACAGACACACAGAAGCGAGATCTGTCATAAAACAGCCATGCTCCACTATTCTAACTATCAAAACTTGACTTATTGAATTATTCATCAGCAAGTAGAGGTTTCAATGCAAGAGTAAAGCAAGTTTTCACAAAAGTGAAGGACTTGGTAAAGTCTTGCACTGAATCCTCGACAAGTGATAAGTATTGAGTGATGGTCATGACTTTGAACTATGATAATTACAGGGAAATAAGATTCAGGCCATTCTCTTTGGGAGTCACAGAGAAGGTTTACATAAACTTAAAAAAGATAATTTCTACACCAAATAAAGTCTTTAGTTTGGCATAGTGAGTCAAAATGTCTATAGAGACCTATCGTTTCTGGGACCATTAGCTAAGATGTGTGGTTTTTATTGTTCTTTTTGTAACTCAATCAACCCACTTATTCCCCGATCTTTAATTTGTGGCTGGTCTGATTTGAAAACAATTGCAGACGACGAGCAATATAGCAAGGAAAAGAAAACATTCCTTCTTCACTACTACCCCCACCAAAAATAAATAAATAAAACAAGTAACTGACTGAAATTAAACTATAAATTTCTTTGCGAAATTGGTTTCCCAATGTGAATGCTGTAACAGAAAGGGAGTTTGTATGAAGAAAAAAGTTAGTAGGAATAGTATTTAGCTGCATTTTGATATGTAATAATTGCTAATATCTACATACTTTATCAGTTCTAGGGTTCTCTGGAAGAATAATAGAAAGTTTCTCATTTTTCAGTGGAGTTGCTATTGTCCCTCCATTTCTTTTAAAGCAAAATTCAGAAAGATAATAAAAAAAAGTTAAAAATTTAAAACAGCAGAGAGGGTGCTAGTAAAGGAGTTCATTTCAAAAGGGGAAAGGAATGAAATTAGTAAACAAACACTACAACCTTATTTTGCCTATTCCTTGATACTAGATCTTCTGACTGGTCCAAATTGAATAAAAAGCAGATGAGTAAAATCCAGCATGAATGAAAATATAAAGTATAGAGTTTAATGCCATGTCAACTATTTTTAGGAATGCTACAGTGAATCAACCAGTACTAGGCTATGGCTAGGAAATGACTAGCCAAAGGCCACTCCCAAAAAAACAGGTGTAGGTGGGACGCAAATCAGGAACCCCACAGCATTCTTCATATCAAGCATTTCGCACAAAGCTACTGGCTCTCTTTTGTGCTAAGATTTTCTCATCCTCAAGATTGCTTAATCATAATTACCAGTTCCCACATTGACAAGTATGATGTAGAAGTCTTTAAACCATTGTAACGAATGGATGAATTGCTCTAAATGAAGAAAAAGAAATTGTTAATCTTATCAGATTTCTATTCATTTTTTACTTAATCTACATTTGCTTTTAATTTGGACATGTTACAAAATTAATACTCATATGAGAAATGGAATAATCTGTATTGTTTGCTTTATTGACGTTGACTGGATTTTCATCATATTCGACTACAAGAGAGTTAGTAATTGCAAGGTTCCCATTTGTCGTCATCTCCATGTATAATCATATAAAATGTATAGAAACCTAATCTAGGAAAACATATTTTTTGTTTAAAGAGAGAAAATTTTCTTTTATTTCATTACAATTTGTAGGAATCAACATTTATAATGGAGGTATTGAGCGAATCTAAGAAAAGGTCAATGAAAATATTTTAAAAACATTAATACTTGTACTAGATTTTTTTTTTTTTTTTTTCGTTTTTGTATTTCTTTCAAAAACTGTAATATGTAATATCTGCCTACAGATTGTAGCTGTAGTTCATTCAAAGAAAATCTATCGTCTGCCAAAAATAAATAAAAAAAAAAACACCTGAAATTGGAAGTCAATGGAGACAGACACAATGGGAAGAGGTACACCTACATCTTTCACCTTGAAAAAAGACGCATAGAAAGAAAAGAGTTAGCAGGAACAAAGGAAATCATGCATCAACAAAATGCCAGATCAACCAAATTCCCCATGAAGGAAACACTAAAAGCCTTAAACTGTTGTTTTTATGACGAAACTATACCTTCCACGAGCATCCACAGACAAATAGGGAGACGAGGCTCTGAAAAAATAGACATGCTGACGATGAAGTTAATACAACTACATTAAAAATGTACCACTTTCTTCACACAAGAGCGCAGCAGCCCCAGCTACCCTAATAGGGTTCAATGCAAGACTATAGTAAGTGCTTCACAAACATGAAGCACTTACAATAGTCTTGCATTGAACCCTTGAAATGAAATAAACGTACCAAATTGCCAATTCATTCATTGTCTTTTTAAAGATTGTAGTTATTTTATGATCCTTGGCCTGTAATTGATTGAGAGCGACCCACAAGCTTAAACTACCCAAAAAGGTTGGGTGCAGCATGGTAGAATCATCATCAATCTGCTTGTATGTTCTTGTTTTGACATACCTTAGGTAGACTATCAAATAAACCCTTGTGACAAAAGGACTTGTCACAATGGTTAATGTATAGCACAGTATTGTTTTGGTTAAGGTAGAATACCCATAATCCGCCATTTTGAAACTCATTCCTTTGTCGGATTACTTTGGTTGTTCTCGGTATACATCGGTCTGGGCTGGAACTATTTGCATAAAAATGAATAGTTCCGGTTACGACTGATCTTAACCAAGAATGACCGAAGTTAAATCCGATGAAAGAAAGAGTTTCAAAATGCTGAATTATGGGTATTCTACATTAAATAAGTCACTGTGACACTGTTATATTTTCTGCTGCAAACTGAATTAGAAGAAAGTGGTATACAATGTTCTACCACACACACAAATAATCAGTAACTCAAACATATTAAATTGCCAAGTGCCAAAACATATCTTACGACTTGCGTGTAAAGTTTATTTAACCTGGTTTTGCATGACTTTGTGCAACCATCTTCAAAGGCTGGTCTAGGGCAAGTCTTTTCACCTTTTGGCCTTTCTTTAACCCTTACCAAGCACCAAATTTTTTACTGTCCCAAATTGAAAGGGTTTGCAGACGACATTTCAAAATGTGATGAAAATTGAGAAATAGTCTTCTGATAGGGCAGAAAACATTGTGGGAAAAGGAGAAATTGCTTGTTAAGAGCAATTTCTCCTTTTCCCACAATGTTTTCCAGAGTCGTCTGCAACAAAATGGTCAAATGTTGTTATTATTTAGTAATGGGTTGAACCTCTCCCAATAAGGTTTTGAAAACTGTAAGGTTATCTCTGTAAGATCTTTATGTAGCTGTATTTAGGAAAGCTATTGTTTAAAGTATAAAGTAGACGAGCCTCAAGATATACAGATATCATAGGATTGAGTTTTAGAGATGCTTAGTAAGAGAATTTCAAGTATGATTTTAAGAATGTCATATAGTATTGATGGTTCAAGACAAGACTTTAGGAAGTCCTTCACCAACATGGATTACTTACTATAGTCTTACACTAAACTATTGGTATACTGTGTGGTACTTGTCAAATTTAACTTTTTATGTGTAGCACCAAAAAAGAATTTCATTGGATTTGAATGAAAAGCCCACCTCCACACTTTAAAGGTGCTTGTTCACACATGAAAAAATTTGCAAGTCAAGAAAAAAATATAAAAACATTAGTTTTTGAAATGTGGTAATAATATTCACTCAAAAACAGCTACTGAATGCAAAATTTATTCAGAACGTATCAATATATTTTAGAGCAACATAAGTCTGTACTGATGGTATGGGATGAATTTCGAAACGTTTTTGCATCTAAATAGACACTTATCTATTGCATACAGGCTCTGAATACTTGAATTAGCATACATTCCTATTACTATTCTCCTGTATGTCTTATACCACAGAACAGCTGTTATATAGTTTTAAAGAGATTCATTTCTACTATCCTAATTGCGTAAAAACTATGAACGAAGATGGTGTTGAAACAATGGCTTCAAAATTGATTTAAGCACTTATCATCCTTTCTCGAACTTAGATTTACAGGTCATTCTAGTTTCAATAAGTCATAAAATGTCTTCTGGCAAGATTGGTGACACACATATATTTACAATGCCAAATGTGTCACATACTTACATACAATATTTATCACACAAATGAGAATTGGAAATCAATCAACATGCAAATAGTAACTGGTCACACACAAATAGAATTAGATATACAGTGAACCCTCGTTTATCCGGACCCCGATTATCCGGATGTCTCGCAATCCGAACAAAATTGTAAGGGAACAGAATTATTGGACCAGTTTATTGCAGACGACTTTTGAAAACATTGTGGGTAAAGGAGAAATTGCTCGTGACGAGCAATTTCTCCTTTCCCCACAACGTTTTCTGCCATGTCAGAAGATTATCTTTGAATTTCATCACGTATTGATATGTCTTCTGCAAACTCTTTCAATTTGGGACGGTCGACAATTTGGCGTTTGCTAAAGAGTTATAAGTATACACCGCTCATACAGACCGTTTATGTCTTAATGTAAATAAGAACATGCTCTGCTTGGTTAGTCCGGATTATTCGGTAAACCGGACATTTTGTTGGGAACGGACATGTTCGGATAAACGAGGGTTCACTGTATATAAAGTTGATCTCAAATTCATAAACTAGTGTTATTCATGTTTCTTAAATACTTCTATGATACTATGTTTAATGCAGCTGCAAAACATTTATCAGTAACATTTGTAATCAATTCTTTTGCGACTTAACTTTCTTTTCAATGTCAATTAAACATGAGGTAATGAGACACCTCTCTTTTTCTCATAAAAGGTAAGAGATTATTGTGACAAAAAGAGAATTTCCCCACCATTTTACTCAGTGTCCAATTTAATTTCAAACATATTAATGAACTTTGAGGGATGATTTAATGATAAAAAATAATCTCTGTGGTAGATTAAAAGTAAAAAGAGCATCAATAAAAGACTATATTATGGATACTCATATAAATTTATTTGATGAGGGTGTGTTGTAATTAAGTACTAGCATTAGTTAATCAGAAAGCATTTACAGTCACAAATCATAATACATTCTAATATTAAAGTATGTTCTTGAAGATTAGCATGTAAAGATACCTAATGGCTAATTATTATACATATGATTTGATTTTGTAAGGAAATCCAGTTATAACTGTTGTTCACTAAGAAGGTCTGATAAGACAAAACTAAAGATCTACATCATATATGTGGTTCAATACTAGATTATAAAAAGTCTTACACTTATATGAAGCAATTAACGGTACTGTAATACTGCATGGAACCCTACATTTATAGATTTACCTATCAACCTTTATAATCTATATTTATTTTGAAAGATTAAAACAACAGTGCATTGTTGAAATTGAGGGTTCGGTGTAAGACTATACTATTGCCTTCACATACATGAAGCACTTACTAGAGTATTGCACCTTCTAAAATGCTATGATGGAACAAGAAGCATCTTAAAAGATTTTAGGAGAAAGAAAGGCAGACATTAATGGGGATATGTGCCAAGATGTGGGTTGGGGTTTGCAATGACATAGATGTATGTTTATGTCTTAAAGTACATAACAAATCTTTGATTGCTATTTTCAACAAAAAGCATGGAAGGAAATCAAAAAGAGACACTGTAGAAACTAACTAAAACATACGAGTCCTACACTATCTATGGTCATGTTGATGTTTTTAGGGATTATTTTTGTTAACAAAATGTACCAATAGAATAGAGAGGGGAAAATCCCCTGCAAAGATTTCAAGAACTGTTTTTTCATGAACTTGATGGACAGACATGAATAAAAAAATGGCCTTCCATAAACATGAATTTCAAGAACATGTTCATGTGTTCATCAATGAACATATTCTTGATGTTCAATGGACATGTTTCAAGACTAACTTTTGTTTTCATGAATAGCTTCATGAATTTAATGAGAACAGTTCCTGAATTCTTATAAAATAAAAAGAATAAAAAAAGTTCTGAAATGGTTCTTGAAGAAAATTGTTGTGTAAAATGTAAAAAAAAAATGGTGAAATCCTTACAGTAATGAAATAAATGTGGCATTCAACAGAAAAAATAATGAGCAGTTGATATTCCTGTTTAAATAAATACATCAGAAAATGCGTTAAATGACAACTTGTCTATGACTGCGATTTAACAATAATAGATTCAATAACAAGCTAAATCCTGCTTTGAAAGGTTTTCTACTAATTCAACCCTTCTCTTACAATTACATCTATTTTTACAAACCAGTAGCTAGAGATCAAAGAAGCCACGGATACGAAGGGAAAATCTTCTCATAATGAATAATTATTTTTTGTTATAAACCTCTATTTTGTAAATGTCGACTAAATTCACCCATCAATGCTATTTCTTTTTATTTTTTTCATACTTCTAACTAATTACAGTCTGTTGTTGCTTTTAATTTGACTGCTCACTATATCAAGTTTGAGAGAAAGGATTATGGGATACAACGTGATGCATTATGGGTACAGGAAACAAGACTGATGCAGTATGGGTAGAGAAAAAATAGACATGCAGGTTAAAGGTGAGGTACAATACCTGCGATATGCCATCTCATGAATTACATCCGAGTCCCTTTAAACAGAATTAGACAAAATGCACCATCTACATGTACATAGGAAATACATGTGTCTATATATAAAGGATGCTTATGAGTTTTAGATAAAAGGCTTGTCTTGGTCTTTATAAGGAAATACTTAACAAATTATTTGATTATATCCTATGTTGTAGGTATTCATTAGAATCGTCTCACCGAGACGATTCTAATGAATACCCACAATATAGGATTAAGAGAAGAAATAAGGAAGTTGGCAAAACAGGCCAGCCACTTATCTAGAACTCTGTGTATAGGATATATAAATATATAAATACATATACAGTATATTCTTACAGGATGCTAATAAATAGGACATACAACTAGAATTCACATATCATTCAATCTTATAACAATCTAGTAGTTCATGATGTCTTTTTTGCGAAAGTTTCTTTTCCAAATACATACATGTATATATAGAAGAAGTTGGAGGAAAGAGGACAAAATCACTAACAACACATAGATTGAAATTGAGAAAAAAAGTTCAATCACTGATAGAGAAACAATGCAAGATTATCACATAAAAGATATTTTGTTGGATACTGTGATAAATTGTTGGATACTGTGATAAACAGAAGGCAAGAATAAAAGATCAAGAAATATCTTTCTCATAAACACATACATATACATGGAAGTTGAAAAATGCAAGTGTTTGTCATGAGGCTAATATGCATAACACATGTTTTCAAACAAAAAGTTGAATGAAAAACGTTTTTAAAAGACAAATATCTGACTGATGTGAAAATTGTTCTAATTTAAACAACGAAGCTTAGTTTGTTAAAAAGAAAATAACACAAAGTTGAAATGCTTTTGCCAACTGAGACTCAATTTGAAATGTTTCCATGAGTGTCAATTCATTTTTTCCAAATTTGACCTTTGAAAGATTAAGTGACCTTAACCTTTATCAAAGTGACCTCGAAATAAGTTCATCATTCGATCAAATAATCCCTTCATCAAACACCTGCCTACATGGGAAAACAGGTTTAAGAAAACCCAGAATGTTATTTACTGCTAATATACATGTATACTTATTAGATACAGGTGAAGTTTTCTACAGTTTATAAGTGGGACTATAACTAAGGAAATGTTAAAGAGACTTAAACCGTTAAACCTCCTATAAACATAATTCCAAAATTCAGATTATTCATGAAAAAAAAAGTTCCTTATATTCATACACGAAAGAAATACATTACCAAGGACATTTTAAGAATATTTCCCCTCATATAATATTACACAAACAAATACATGTTAAAGGCACATAAAAGGAGATTAATGCTACATCAAACTATATTCATTGGTAAACCTTTGGTCTGATTCAAATAGTTATCACCAAAAATCCCAATCAGCACAACTTTTACGTGAAAGCCAACAAGAAATAACCAAGATTAACCAGTTTAATTGTGTGATTTTTCACCCCTGACCTTGACAGTTGTTACACAAATGTTTGAACCAACCAATCAGAATTCGTTATTTTGAATATGTAAACAAACAGGTTGTTGATAAACATGATTGAATTGGAGACTACTATATTTCAAGCACAAAATAACATATATTAAAAGAATATTTTTACTAGTCTCTCCATGCATCCGTAAATTAATTCTCATAACTTTTATGAAAATAATTAAAGAATTCCATACATTTTTTAGTAATTTATTTGTACTTTTCTCCTTTTATGTGCTTTTAAGCAGAACCTTAAATATTTCCATGAACATAATCAAAATGCCTGTAATAATGAGATTAAGACAGAAACATTTTCTCATATATTATGTTAGGAGTAATATTTACATGGCAAAGGACATTATCAAGAGTTCGATGCAAGACAACATTAAGTCTTGCATCGAACTCTCTACATGAAGCGTACCATAGATATTCCCATATACCCAATTCCCCCATTAAGGGTAGTTACAGAAAGGATTCCCTTCACATTAGGTAGGATGAATTAACACCAATAACACATGATATTCTCCACGGGTAATTAACAGTATGATTGAAAGAAATAAAACCATTGCGACAAAAGGATAAATCACACACAATAAGTAATTTCTCCTTTCCACACTAGGTTTTCCCTTACATTTATAGACATCAATAAACAATACTACTAACAGTTTGTCATCTAAAATGCACGTTTTCAAACGTATTGACCTTTAAAGCATGCAATAAAAAAAAAGCTTCAATCCGATCAACTTATATTCTTCATTATGTGTGACATGCCTGCAAATAATTGCTTAACAAACTTTTCTGTTGTTTCTTATATAGAATTATTCATTTCATAATGAAGGAATGGTGTTTTAAGGCGCATCAACAGCTAAGGTCATTTAGCGTGCATCATTCATTTCATAACCAAATCCTATGCACCGTATTTATAGTGTACAAAGAACCTTAGTTTTATTACGCAAAGCCCATCATATTTGATGCAGGGAGTTTATTTAGTAGTTTTTTACATTGTTTGATAAATTTTCAGTAATATTGCAATGCCTGGATTATAGAAGATGAAGGCCTCTAACTTAATTACCCATATGGGCTGGTCAAGCTAAGCCATTGACATTCTTTTAATAAGCTAGGAGACAACAAGTATATCTCAGGAAAATCCAAATACTGTTATTGGAATTTGAAACAATATTGAGAGGGTCTGAGTGATTTCAAAATCTCTACTGGAGGCGTTTTGATGGAGGGAGGCGTTTTGATGAGGCGTTTTGATGGAGGGAGGCGTTTTGATGGCGGAAGACTTTTATATTCAACTCCTAGCAAGGACTCATAAGGGCTTGTTCAACTTTGGAACAAATATGGGCATTTCATTTGATGCCATGGAACAATACAAAATTACATGAGATATCCTCACCGCTTTCCCTGTTTGTAATAATCTTTTGAAAACATTTAAAATACAATAACACAAATTATCAATGAAAATACGCATTACTGATTACTTAATGTTGCAACCTTTCTTAGGTGTATAAAGGAAAGTATAAAACTGCTTATAACCATTTGCAAGATTCCACTTCCATTTTCATTCCCAGCCAAACTTACACATGCATCAAATTCAAGAAATAGAAATAAGCATACCCATCATGCTAGCAAAGAAGACCGATTTACTTAAGTCATTCTTGGCATTTACTATTGATTAAGGTGTGTCCAAATATGAACAAAATTCACCTTAAAATTGGCATTATGTATCTTAAAACTGTAATAGAAATGTCTTCCACAAAAATATCATGTCTCCTAGAAAACCTATATTCTTTTAAATGTGTGTCATTTAAATTTAAAACTATGTCTGAGTATTTTCATTACATGATCAAGGTTTATTTTTGTGAAAAGGGAAACTTATCTTCATACATACAAAGTTTGATCTTTGTCCATGGGACAGTGACCTTGATGTTTAACCAAGCAAACTTGTTTATAGACGTAGTTTGACCTTTGATCAAGCGATAGTGACCTTGATGTTTAACCAGGCAAACTTACTTACAAACAGACATAGCTTGACCTTTGTCCATGAAACAGTGACCTTGATGTTTAACCAAGCAAACTTACTTACTAACAGACATAACTTGACCTTTGTCAATGAGAGTGACCTTGATGCTTAACCAGGTGAACTATCTTTCAAACAGACATAATTTGGCTTTAATCATAAGGCAGTGACCTTCATGTTTTACCAAGTAAACTATCTTACAAACAGACATAGCTTGACCTTTGTCCATAAAGCAGTGACCTTGAAGTTTAACCAAGCAGACTTACTTTCAGTCAGATATAGTTTGACCTTTGATCATATGATAGTGACCTTCACAAAGTGACCTTTTAATATATTATACTAGGGTGCAGGGATCATTGAGCAACATGTACCTGTGAAGTCACAATGACCAAGTATCTCATTCTATGATTAACCTTCTTTGAATGAGTGAGTTGAGGCAGACAGGTGTTGCAAGTATCATTGAAGTAAATGAACCTATGAAATTTGAAGGAAACATCATTTGCAGTTTTCATTACATTAAAAAAAACCACTATGCCCTAATCAATTTGATCTGGGACAATTTGAAGACATTGATTAGTGCATAGTTATTAAATTGAGACAATTACTCTGGCCTACTAGTTTACAAATTAATTCCAGGCTGCATGGCCATAAAACCTCGTAATTTTGATAGTATAATATTTCATCACCTAAAAGTCTCTACAAGTCAAATACATTCCCACATTCATAGATGCTCCCCATTACCTCATATCAAGCTTCTGTCTTATTACTTTGATAGTGAAAGCTTATGCAAAATAAATAAGCTCCTTATATCAGGTGTAATTCGCATCCGCAAATTCCATGCATGAAAATTTAAAAGTAAAAATTTAAGGCAAAAGAAATCAATTGTAAAGTAGGAAAATAACATTAATCAAAAGGTTTTGGAAATTTGTTTCCATAATTTGTATTGTTATGTGTATAAAATCTTGTGTTTGTAGGCATCTTTTTTTCTTTTGCACCATGGCTAAACTGTCTTTGCCATATTTAGAAGAATTGCAAATGGCTAAAGGCAAACTGATTTGCTGACTCTTGCAAATAAAGTATTGAATTGATTTGAATTGAAGATATGGATAAACTACTCCTTATGAACAATTAATCCTTTCATCACAATGATTTCTTCAGTTTTCTGAAGCAGATGCATCATAGAGCTATAATATAGAGGGATAGGTTAATCCTTATAGTGCTGGAACCTACTTCATGCTTGTGCAAACAGGTTGGATCCAGGCCAGCCACCAAGTAAATTAGAGGCTGGCCAGTGATCTAACCTGTTTGCTACGGCTACTCTGAATATCTTTCCTCATCAAAATTAATCAGATATTCAAGGTTTTGGTAAGCAGATGACACAAAAATCTAATTTTAGAAAATTACCCAGCATTCTAAGGGTTAAAATTATCGAATTTTCTATGAAATTTGCATGATTCTAGTTCATAAAAGTCAATGAGGTAATGGTTAAACAAATGCTGCATACAAGGGGAAGAAATATGATAGAGCCATAAAACTTGTATAACATACCCTCGATTTAAAACTCGCCTGTAGTTACGGTAAATAAAAAAATATATACAAATTTATACATTTACATGTATATCAAACATTGAACCAAGGGTTCAGTGCAAGACTATAGTAAGTGCTTCACATTTGTGAAGCACTTACTATAGTCTTGCACTGAACCCTTGACTTGCTTGAATATAAAACAAACAAATCACAAAAAAACACATGATTATAATAACGAGTTAATTACAAAAGCATTTGAATATATTGAATATAAGGAAAATAATATATATTTAAGTATAATAATGACAATAATTCATTAATTAACCAAATAATTTCACAAAAAGATCAACCTTTCCCTCATAAAGAATTGTAAGCGATCATGAGATGAATCATTAAAAGTATCATGACAAAAAAAAGATATTGCTTAAAAAAAGCTATGTCTCATATTTTACAATGGTTTTTCAATATATCAACAAGAAAATATTGTTTTTCAATCAATAAAAGTCCTGGGGGCCGTTTTACTAACAACTTACGGAAAATGTTTGCGTAATTCATAATTGATTAACATGGATAATATCTTCAATGAAAGTACAATATGGCAATGTGACACGTCATTGGAAGCGTCTCGGAGAGACGATTCCAATGATGTGTTACTTTGCAATATTGCTTTGCCAAATATTGGAATAAAAGGACTTGTTGTTTTAGACTTACGCAAATCTTAAGCGTAAACTGTTTAGTAAAACGGGCCCCTGACCACTACAGATATATATTTTGCAACCCACAAAATCTCAATGAGGGAATGGTTAGTTTAAATTTATTTTAAAACATAACTTTTTATGATCAAAAGACAAATCTTGCTATCTAGAACCATCTAAGATTGTAAAAACAATATTGCCAAAAAATTAGTTTGCTCTTTAGTTATATTAAAAGCGTTAAAATATTTTCTACCTTTATTCAAATTATGTCTACGAAGCTGGACTTTGCTGACAGACAGAGAGAGTTATCTGCTTGTGACAGAAAAATTTTAAAAAAAAGTTCCGTTTGACAAGGAACATATTGGTAACATTGACGTATTTGACAGAAATATGTGTTTACCCCTTTACCAAATGCCAAATTGAAAGAGTTTGCAGACGACATTTCAAAATGTGATGAAATTGAATAATTATCTTCTGATAGGGCAGAAAGCATTGTGGGAAAAGGAGGAAATTGCTTGTTATTAGCAATTTTTCCATTCCCACAAGATTTTCCCGAGTCGTCTGCAACAAACTGGTCAAATGTCATTATTGTTTGGTAATGGGTTCATTGTTCCCGTTTTCCTCTAGTCAGGTGTTTGTTCATTCTTACAAGTAAAACAGGCTTTAAATAAGTGATTATCAAAAATTAAAAACAAATGTAAAACTAAATCATTGAAAACAATCAAACCAAAACTTACAACAATAACTGCTTAATGACCAAATAGATAGGCAACAGTATCTTAAATCATTCATGATATTTGGCCGATACCATTGAGACAAAAGAAAATATTGCTTGTTTCAAGCAATTCATCATTTTGTCATGGTGTTTTCCGAAGTCTCCCACAGCAAGTGCAGTCAAATGGTTTAGTAAAAGGAATTCTCCTCTCAGGAAAATGTACATTGTTGTCTTGAATTTGGAAAAAAACAATATAAAGTTTAATCCTACATTACAGCTTTATTTGACTAAATCTAAGAATTACTGATAATAGTCAGCCTAATCTCTAAAACAACATTACCTAAACTAGGAAGAAAGAATTAAGCCTTAGGCAAAAATAATAATCAAATTACCCAACAAATTTCTAACTTTTAATGGTAGAGGTCTCTCTAAAACAATTATTCCCTGCAATACACTCTTAATTAATTTCTTTTAACTCACAAAAAGAGCTTTTGAGAGCAAAATCCAAGTGCACAGTCATGTAAATATAATAAACATTTTGAAGTGTTTTACCAAATGGTCAATCGAAATTGAAAGAGCATTGCAAGATAGCATTCCTGTCCTCAGGTATGAATTATTCATGGAACAGAGAAATATTTCTTTCTTCTAAAGTTTGAAATTTTAACCAGCAGACATGTGATATGCTAGGTTAATTCTGACGATCTTAAGGTATAACCAGAATAACAAAACTTAAAACTGGGTACAACATTGGTTAATTTATTGGTCACAAATTGAAAGTGCTCATGGATGACAACAGAAAGGCATTTTAGTTTTGAATAAATGAAAAAATCAAGGTGACAAAAGCAGAATCGTCTTATAAGGGACATGGACTTGTTTTGTGATAATCTATCTAACAATTGCTGCAGCTTACATGTGCTTAAGAACGTATGTACATGGTGTTATGGTCCTAATATATTGAAGCAGCAACTAAAGAGCACTAATACTTGTGAAGTTATAAACCCCCTCCTTGATAACTTAAATTCAGTATTCCATAAAGATACAGAAAAATAAACCAATTTTTGACAGGTCTAGACGAAATCAGTTCTAGATAAGAAAAAGATCAGTTCTAGATGAGAAATATATGTACTGATGAAAGTTCTTGTTTGTTTTAATGGGGTATATCATCATGTCAACAGTTTTTCACTGGGAAGCAGTGGTGCAGAGGGAGAGCATCCCCCATCTTCCTGGGCTTGATTGAAGGCGAGATTTAGCCATAAACAACAGGATTTGTTTTACAGGTTAAGAAAAAAACCATTTATGATAAACTGTGATACAACATCCATCTAGAGCTATGATAATTGAATAACAATTCATTAACCTTTTAGCCAGGATTTGATTTTCATACAGTCTTTATCAAAAATCTTAATACCGGTAGGTAACATAACATTCGGACAAAATCCTTTCAAAATAAGAACTGGAGTCAGAAGAAAAAACATTTTGCTCCTTATCAATATTACTAAATGATCTTAAAACAAATTTATTTAAGTTTGAACTCTGAAAGAGCTCCTTAATATCAAGGATTCAATGCAAGACTCTAGTTAGTGCTTCACAAACATTAATTTATAGTATTGCACTTAACCCTCAGTATGTTTTACAAAAAAAACATGAATCTGAAATATTACTTTAAAAAAGAAGTTACTTTTTGTTAATGTTATTATCAAGCCATATGCATAAATCAAGTAAACTCGTAACTACATTTAGGAGAAGTCAAATCAAGGAAAAGGCTTTGTGATATAAGCTGTAGATACTTATGAGAACAACTTTCAGCACAACTTAAAACTTTCACCAAACAATCTTAATTTTATCTTTATTTCTGCTGCTGCTGTGTTGCCGATGACATGGCAATGGCTGAGTGCAACACTAGGCTAGCTGAGTGCAAAACTAAGCTAGCTGAGTGCAAAACTAAGCTAGCTGAGTGCAACTTTCAGCTCATTTTTTCATGTTTTTGAAGGACTAAGCTTAGAGATGCAAACAGCCTTTGACATGTGTGTAATCACTAATGAAACTGTAGAAAATGGTTATACAAGCGATTTATTATTTTAAACTATCCTTGCTTATCCCATTACCAAACAATAAATATATTTGACCAGCTTGTTGCAGACGACTCTGGAAAATGTTGTGGGAAAAAGAAAAATTGCCCGTAACGAGCAATTCCTCCTTTTCCCACAATGTTTTCTGCCCTATCAGAAGATCATTTTCCAATTTCATCACATTTTGAAATGTCGTCTGCTAACTTTTTCAATTTGGGAGAGTCGAAAATTTTGGTGTTTGGTAAAGGGTTATACCATCAAGTATCAATGCTGATAGGTGTGTGCACTCCCTTATATACGCAAAACATAAAAAAAAAGTTGTTTGGCGAAAAGTTAACTTACGGTTTGTTAGACAAAAGTTTACCATCAGATTCAGCCCTTTCACGTAACTTAGGCGGTATCTTTCTACAAGATCTATGAAACAATACAAATAATTAGAACTTTTGCCTTCTTTGTTCTGTACTGTAACCTACCTACTTTCCTTTCTACTTTCCTTAATATGTATATTTAGTCTTTCATATATTCTTGCACAGGTATCAAACCAGCAACCAACCACACTCAAGGCATACACTTAACCTTGGCACCACTATGATAGCTTTCTGTTTGTTTATATGGATTTTATTGCTGTGTCAACATTATTTATGTTCGCCTTTTCCTGGACCAACCAGTAATATGCTAGGATTCTCATATGTCTTGCCAAAGGGATGCTCCCATGAAACTAGAGGTATTGATGGGGCTCAGACCCGGATCCTCCGAATTATCAGTCTGACACCTTAACCATTGGCCCATACAAGTGATAGTTTAAGTTTGGTAAATGTAGTTTTACATTTTCCAATCAATTCTCTCTTATCATAAATGATCTTGCGCAAGATCAGAATTTGTTATGTACAATAGCATATAAGTACATGAACTTGTCTCACACAGATATTGTAACTTGAAGGACAATGTTATCATATCTAAAGTTATTGTAAGCTAGGATTGATACTACGTAGACACCAAATAACACACAAAATATATCTCAAGACGACATGATTAAACCAAATACTTCATAGATACTCTAAGTAACTATTCTACAACACAAGTTTTAATACAGTACAAGGATACAGTTATATCCATTCAAATAATTTCTTTGTTATCTGCTGTCTGCTATTTTTTCAACATTAACCATCTTCTTAAACATTTGCACTTAACCAGATCAAACTAATAAACAAAATTATAAAAAAAAAAACATTAAAATAACATGTAAATGTATAATAAAAGCTCTCTGTATATATAAATACTAAACACACATAATTATTTATAACCAAGTAAAAATCGTTTCCAACAGCAAATCTTCACAACTGCATTGGAGCAAAAAGAAATGTCACAGAATACCTTTCTCATTATTTTGGCTATTATTCTTGAAACAAAGGAAAAGAAGCTACTATGGTACCATGCAAATTAATCTGAAACGATTGAACTGTAGTAATAACAAGCGCAGGCGGTTATAATGTTCACACTTACAGCACTTTCGTTATGAGCTTTCCATCAGACTTAGCTCGTTTACGGAAAGGTGGAGGCCTAGAAAATGGGAAGAGCTTTAAGCAATAAAACTACATGGCTAAGAAGTATTTTCAGCTCATGCTATAAAGTTTTTTCAGCTCATGATGTTCTCTTAATAAGGTTTGTTCTTAATAAGCCTAATGTTCATACAATAGGCAATAGCTTTTTGTACAAGAATAATGAACTTTGAACAGTGGTTAACATGATCATGATCCAATAGAGAAAATAGTCAAATAATTCAAGTTCTATTTTGAATATGCAGAAGGGTTTATCCCTTATAGCGCTGGAACCGAATTCATGCATATGCAAGCAGGAAAGATCCAGGCCAGCCGCCAAGTAAATTGGCGGCTGGCCTGTGATCTAACCTATTTGCTACTCTGAGTATCTTTCCTCATGAAAATTAAGCAGATATTAAAGGTTTTGGAAAACAGACGACACAAGAACCTATTTCTAGAAAACTACCCAGCATTCTTAGGGTTAAACGCACAAAATAGAGAATGGTGAGAATGCATGCCTTATAGCAAACCCCTCTCACAGTGGTTACCTCCCTTTAAGTTACACTAACCAGTGCCTTCACTTCAACTTTTTTCCGAACAAACCTGAGTCATCTATGAGTTTTACCGCAATTTATTTTCACGTTCGAAGTGATTTAGATTTTTGTATCTTTCAGATATAAACATCATAGGAAACTTTGATTGACTTAAAATAGACACATAAAAAATAGTTACTTTGTCTACTTTGATTCTTGAAAAGAAAACAAATATATGGCACTCGTTTTTTCTTCCATACGCTCTTCATGAATTCCATGTGATAAACTGCATAGTATTTTATTCTCATGGTCACGCAATAAATAAAATGGCAGTGGTTAATGTAGAAAATGTGACATTGACCTGTGACTAGGAGTTGGTCCAGATTACTCAGTTGCTAGACCATTATCATAATTAACGCAGATTCAAGGTTTCGAGTCCCATTCTGGCTGCATGTGTCTCTCAGCTTAGCCTCAAAATTATCACATTTTTGGCTATAGAAATACATCCAACTATATAAACTTAAATGGGATATTTGTGACATATATATTGCTTTATAGATATATTATATTCGTGCTGATACCCAGTTTATATTTTACATATATCAAATAGCCAAAAATTGATCACATATAGACTTTACATTTAATTAAATACATTTTACAAAAAAACTCTCCTGTTGAAAAATGCATAAAGCCAAAAACGTATGGTTATTAGGAAACAATTCCAAAGAATAATGTGATTCACCTCTTTTTTTTTATGTTACCCCTTTGTGAAATTTTAAAAAATAAAAAGCAAGAGCAGACGTAAATTTAAAGAGTAACAAATTACCTTTTCTTTGCGATATCAACACATTACTCCCTTACGCCACATTTTGTGTATTGCAGCAACAATTTTCAAAAAGCATTGTGACAAAAGGAGAAATGCTTTTTCAATATATTCACATATCACCACAGTGATAAAACTGAATGCATTTTCACATGTTTACAAAGCTTTTCATCTGCATCAAGTAAAAAAAAATGTTGTCTGCAGGTGGCAAAGAGTTGAGGAGACTCCATTGTGTCAAAAGGAAAAATTGCTTGCTTTAAGACCAATCATTCATTTTGTTAAAGGCCCATTAAAGGAGATAAATGCTATATCAAACTATATTATTTGGTAAACTTTTGGACAGGTTCAAATAGTTATCACCAGAAAACATCATCAGCACAACTTGAATGTGAAAGTAATCCAGAAATAACCCAGATTAGCAAGTTTTATAATTCAGATTTCCTGATTCTTCAACTCTGAACTTGACAGTTGATACACACATTTTTGAACTGACCAATCAGAATTCGTTTTTTTTAATATGTAAACAAACAGTTTGTTGATAAACATGATTGAATTGGAGACAACTATATTTCAAGCACATAATAACTTATTTTAAATGAGTCTATTTAATAGGGTCTCAATGCATTCCTAAACTAATTCTCAGGACTTTTATGAAAACAATAAAAGAATTCCATATATTTTTTCAGTTATTTATTTTTACTTCTCTCCTTTGATGTGCCTTTAAAGGGGTTCCTCAAGTCTTCTGCTACAGCTGTGTCATAATCATCATCAAGTAAAAGCTTAAATTAGAGACATTGCGCAGAAACCATATAAATATTTAAAAGTTTGCTTAAAGTGGCTTTCATAAGTTAGTCTTTTCAGAAATCATTGATACCATAATTGTTGCAGTATCTGATTGGAGAATATCTAGGGTTCAATGAAAGACTATGACTATAGTAAGTGCTTCACATTTATGATGGAATTACTAAACTCTTGCATTGAACCCTTGATATATTCCCAAAATATTTATAGATTTAAAACTTATCCTTTTATTCAAATAATAAATAAAATAGGCGGTATGTATCAAAATGAGTAATCAAATAGAAGCTTTATGCATGCACTTAGAAGAAAATCATTCTATAAACTCATCTAAGCCATAAAGTCCAAAGATAGCAAATATTTTGAATCTATTTTTTTCCCCAGGTTCAAACGGAAATTGTTGAAAAGGGCAAAAAAGTCATATACTTAAAGGACAATACATATAAAAAAAAATGCACAAGGAAAAAAGGGGTAGTTTTTTAAAGCAACTATCTCTTTTCTTCAAACATTGTAAAAAGATTTGCATGAAATAAGAAATTGCATGAGAAAAACAGACTGATACAGGTAGATTACAACAACAGATCTATGTTATGGTGAATAAAAGATCATTGTGGCTGTAGTAAAATATTTCTACTTCAGCTGCAGTTAAAACAAAGTGAATCGTCATGACATAGATGGTTATATCCACAGGTACCAGTAACGAAAACAAAAACAAAATTGTGTATTGTATAGGTCCATCGCACTCTCGGGCGATGTTTATCTTTCAATATATCAACCGTAACTGAGGGAGATAAGGGGTTCTGCTTAGAGTAACCCACCATTGTGTTTAGTCTTTATCACCTGTTTACATTTTTTTAGCTCCGCCCTATACTGCATTGGACCTATACTGTGTTTTTGGACTAAGGGTGCGTCACGCAGCGTCAGCACCTTAGTCCATTGAATTTACCTACCACATTTTGACGGACACTACTTTATAGATACACAAACAGCGGTCTGACCCAAATTACTCATTAAACATCCGCGTTCACTGTGCGGACTAATACCTTCTTGGAACTAGGAATGTAGTCCAGATGTACTCGCTCTGTTTTGCTTTATATTATTATAACTGTTGCCTCATGAGAAATCGTAAAATGTCCAGATGTTCGAAAAATTGAAATAAAAATAATAATTATAGTAATGGTAGTAAAAGGAGCAGCTGTTTTCCTCGAGATGTTGCCCAAAGACATTTTCAAATGGATCCTCAATCATCTTGCTTTAAACGCACCTTAGTCATTCAGCGCTTTCAGCGCTTTGATATATATACAGTACAATACACAATTTTGTTATTGGTACCTGTGTTTAATCTAGCAAATTTAGAGCTTTACAAACAAAATAGAAAAAGTTAGTGTCAGAATAAAGAGATCAAAACACCATAAATAGAGAAAGAATTTCTGGAGAAATAAAGAAAATTATAAAACAAAATAAACCCATTCCCCAATCGAGGATACAATTGTGTGACTGAACCAAACCAATAGCTAACACCACTTGCCTGGTGAAAAAATCACAAGGACGTAGTTGTGACATATAGATAAATATAAGTTGTGACATATAGATAGAAATAAGTTGTGACATATAGAAAATTAATAAGTTGTGACAAATAGATAGGTATAAATGTGCCTACAAAATGCGATAACTTATGGGCACATACTTATATCTTAGTTAAAACAATCTGAAGATTTAATTCTCTTTGTTTTACTGAGTAGAAAGATCAAAACAGCATAGTAGTGACATGATATAGACAGAGAAACATGCACCTGCATAATCAGAAAAAAAATAGGGCATATCCTTATATATCTCTTAGTCAGATATGATCTAAATACTTCATCTTCTCTGAGTAAATGAGTAGACATTACTGTGACAAAAGCAGAAAATGCTCATAAGAATATCAAAAGGACATAGTTGTGACACATTATTTGATAATAGTTGTGACATATAGATAGATATAAGTTGTGACTTTTAGATAGATAGATAAATATGTGCCTACAAAATAAGATATCATAT